>PVJA010004958.1:0-82098 GCA_004027025.1 Myocastor coypus | reverse complement strand
GGAGAGGAGAGGAGAGGAGAGGAGAGGGAGATTTTTGTTGTTTTCAACAACTGACTGCTGGGATTACTTAGTATAGCAGCATAGTACATTCTAAAAACAAAACACTTGCCTATTTGCAAAATATAAGACACCTCTTCCAAGTTATACAACTTTTGTAAGCTCGTAAGTACACTGCCCAAGCCTGTTGTGACCCTTCTGATTGAGTAGGCCTGGATGTGGGCAGGGACCATGCTGCCTTCATTGAGAACTAAGCTCATTCAGCCCCTTCGTGGGCTGCTGGGGGATCAATCTCTTTTAATTATGAGAACGCGCGCTGTGTTTACATTTCATTTCTCGCAGTGCTGAGAGGAAGGTTAACGCCCGCTCTTCAGAGCCTTTGTCAGAGCTGTGTATGGTGGTTTGCAAAGAGGGATTCAGAGCTGCATGAACCTGGAGTGGCCTCATCCCGTTTTCTATGTGTTTATTTACATGGCTGTGCCTTACAAGATCATAAGTCTTAAGAGCTAAAACATACCAAAGCGAAATAAAACCTTTGGGCCGGTGAAGTTACTCTTCCATTTTAGGAAAAAAGGCAATTATTCTTTTGAGGTTTGCTGGGTATATCCGTTTCCTGTAGTACATCTAAAATCGTTTAAGAAATAATCAAAACGATAAGCAATGATGAAGCAAGGTACAGATCCATTCCTCTTCCCACGGCCGCCACCCCATGACTCCTCAGCTTCCTGAACTGGAGCTACACCGAGCTTTGGGCGGATGGAGACGCCAGCGCCAAGAACAGTGTGTGCCGCTTTGTGTGAAAATCTTAGGCAGCCTTACAAAGCCAGCCCTGGGCCCCGAGTGGCCTCGCCCTGTCGCTTTGCCTGGCTGCTTTCCCTGCTCATTAAAACTGTGTGATTTCTTGACAGGCACGCAATGCCTTTGTGTGGAGCTCAGTTGCATATTGAAATCAGCAAACACAATAAGAAAAACAACAAAAACAGCCCTTGAAGGTTTTTACCTTGTGAGAGGGTTGTGTTCCCCTTCTGGTTATAATGCAGGAACCTTGACCAGAAATGTTCCTGTGTTCCCTTAGGATGACTTAGAAGAGTGCGGTGAGGGTGATGGCAGTGCTGGCAGAGGGGACGGTGGAGTGTGGTGAGGAGGAAGCGATCCTGTGATGCATTGGCTGTGCTACTGCTGGGGGTGATGCTGGGGTGCGATTGATGGTGATGACAGTTGTGACCGGTGATTGTGAAGATGATACTGATGTTGATGATGGTGCTGATGGTGGGGTTGATGGTGATGGTGGTGGTGGTGGTGATGGTGATGATGGTGATGGTGGTGGTGATGGTGGTGATTAGGGTGACAGTGATGACGTGAGACTGTTAATGGTGATGATAATGATCATGATGAGGATGGTGGTGGTGCTAGTGGTAATGAAGAAGATGCCTTGCCCTACACTTGGTATCATACAAAACATTTGCTTATAGACGAATGTGTATAATGAAAGTCTTCAGCACCATGCTTTACCCTTTAGGTGTTCAATGCCCATCAGCTTCAGGGATAGGACTAGAGCAAGATAGACTGAGGTACTTTCTTTTGGTTGAAATTTAAAAGAATATCAAAAATACAGTAACCAAAGCAATAAATATTTTAACCTAATGCATTATAAAATAAAAGTTGATGTAAAACCCATGAAAAATAATATATCAATATTTTATGTAAAGATTGGGTTCTTATTTGCATAATTCATCCCTTTTGCTGCTGGTAACCTCATCGCCATTTCTCAGCTGGTAGTAATTTTTATTTCATGCTTGCCACAAGCCTGAGTCTGAGTTGGTCCGACCCCCACTTTGTCTATGAAGACATTGAGGCTCAAGGTGTCTGTTCACAGTACTGTGTCTAATGAATGGGAGAGCTAAGAATGTAAGCACCAGTATACCTACCATAGTAGTTCAGGTCTTACTCATTGTCTTACCAGCCTTGGAAAATAAGCTTCCCTCCTGTCACTACAATTTCACTATAATTTTCTGGTTTTAAAAAAAATAATAAGCAAGAAAGAATAACTCCGAGCTCAGTTTTTATCAAGCCCAAAATTCAGCTGAAATGATGGTAATGCTTGTGGACTGCTAGGTGTGCGCATGGACACAGCATTCGTTTGTATAAATCACTCATGCAGCACACTCGGGATGCCTGTGTGGAAGACATCACAATGCATTCAGTGGACGTGGACAAGGATACAGAATTCCACATTGGGTTCCCTGAGTCAGCCAATCCACCCAAGAGCTGGAGAACCAGCTTACATGTTCTAGGATGACATCATCCTGTCCTTCCCAGGTCACTGTGGTGATCAGTGTTTGCCCCTGGAGCCCCAAGTTTATCTTTTTTATTTTTATCTTAGATACTTTCATCAGAGATCCATTTAGTTTATGTCACTTTCCCTAGGATTACTAGATTTAACATGCATTAGTACATTGATTTTAATAACACCTTGAGTCTTATGTGATTTTTAAAATCAGCATATATTAAAAACACATTTTGAAAAATAGAAGGAAAACACATTTCCACCTTTCAGAAATAAACAGCGATGTCAGTTTGGTCATGTTCTTATCCAGCTTGACAACAAAGTATACCTACAGAAGAACAAGTGAGACCCCAGGGTAGGACATTTCCCCCAAGAAGTGCCCTTGACTTTATCCACCCATCCCCCACCCTATGCACCACTCTGATCCGTTTAACACTGGGAACTCAGGCCACTCTCCACCTCCAACTGAGCTGTTCTACTGGGCCATTTGCTGTGACCTGGCACATTACCCCAGTTCTCCAGCAAAGTAGTTCCTGGCATTTAATTAGATTTTAAGGGTTGTGTACACTAATAGTAACAGAGACACAGGCTCATAAATTAAATATAGCTTGGGTTTTCAGACTATGCCAGAGTATTCCACTCACATAGCCCCTACACATCACTGGAGCCCAATAAGAGCCCTTCCACATAGTTCCCCCTTCTTTCCCAAAGGAAATCTTGACAGCAAAGCTTCCAGTAGGTTACTAGAATTTTCTTTGTTCACATGAGTATGTATCTTAAATGGCTACACATTGGAAGCTCATCTCTTCATCCAAAACTTCCATCCTGTTACCAAAACACACACCCTCTCAGGCTCCGTCAGCAAGGAGTTTGCAGCACAGGTGATGTCTGAAGCATTTCACTATGCAGAAAGCCTCCTTTCTTGTTTTTAATTATGTTATACCCTTGATTGGCCTCCCTTCCTAACTGGATACTTTCCTTCTCCTTCTCCTAGTCCTTGTCCTTGTCCTTGTCCTTCTCCTTCTCCTTCTCCTCCTTCTCCTTCTCCTTCCTCTTCTTCCTCTTTCTCTCCTTCCTCTTCCTCTTCCTCTTGCTCTTCCTCTTCCTCTTCTTCTCCTCCACTTTTCCATTTCCCCATCCATACTGTAGAGAGTCCTGTCTGTCACTAGAATTGGGTGTTTACTTTTCACCTTGGTTAGTCCCCAGTCTCCCATAGTTCATTTCTTGGTACACTTAACTGTAGAAAGGCAGCTTGAGGAATACTCAGCTAGATGTTCTGCGGCTACTCCAAATGATACGATTCAGGAGGATGCTGTTCTTTCTGTGACATTGTTTTTTCTTTTTATGTATTTAGTATGGGGTCTACAGAGTCTACAGGGTCTCACTACATAGGTTGGACTCAGTGATTCTCCTTTTTTGGGCCCCCAGGCGCTGGAATGACAGATACACACTGTTATGACGAGTCTCACCTGAGGTGGGGCTGGCACAGCACACCAGGGATCAAAGACCAGCCACTACACTCTGTGTAAGCAGGCGCTTTCGTCCACTGAGCTATCTGTTGGCCCTAACTTTGTTTTTTGTTAGATCAAGGAACAAATACTATTTTTTGAACCTATCTGTCTTGTAACATGGGAGAAACACTTATCTCACAGGGTTGTTGCAGGATTTAATTAGAAATAATATCTAAAGTTTCTGGAAGAAGGCACTATATAAATACAGCATAATATCTACCAAAGCTGGTTAATTTGTGAAAAAAAACACATATTCTGTTTTTCTGTGCATATTCATATACTTACATCAAAATAAATTCTTGATAATATTAAGATAGGTGTTTAAAAAGAAAACTATAAAACCCTGAGAGAAATCAATGGGAGGTGAACATTTTATAATCTTGTGATTAGGTAGACTTAAAAATGTGTCGCAAAAAGTCAAAATACAAGCCAAAAATTGATGTAGGCGACCACATAAAAATGTTATGAAGAAAGAAGAGGAATACATACAGGGTAGCTTGGATAATGGCACTGTTGATTTCTGTTGGTGTATTAAAAGGAACAGTTAATGCTTACACATTTTTCTTCTTAATGTTTTTTTTTACGTTCATATCTGATAACTGAACAATTAATTTGAATCCCACACTAGGCAATATAACAACCGTTGTTGAATTCCTGTCATTTTGCTTAGTGAAGTTCTGCATTATTTCTATTTATTTACCATTTTTATTTTCTTCAAAAATAAATAAAAACAAAATGTTATGTTTCTATATAATAAAAAGCTCTATACTTGCAAAATAGTGTGTGGAAAAATAATTATACCATCTATCTATCTATCTATCTATCTATCTATCATCTATCTATTCTCCAAAAGAATATAAATCCTCCAGCAGTGTGTCTTCCAGCACATACTTTAACTTTCCAGGACCTTTTCTACTCACCAGTAACATGAACCTAATGATGCACCTTCTTGTGATTCTCCTAAGGAGATGAGATACAAGATAATACATCCATTGTTCCAAATCAAGCATACTTTTGTTCTTCCAGGAGGCACTTGGCAATATTTAGTGATGTTACTGGTTGTGGTTAAGACGGCGGTCCATGAGGGCGGAAGTCGGAGAAGTTGTTAAACATTCTGCAATGCGAAGTTCACCCTTCCAGGACAAAGACTTATCCTGCCTCAAATGTCAATGGATTTATATTTGAAAAACTCTCATCTGTATGAGCTTTATATTCCAAAGGGTGTTGAAGAGCCCCATGGTACACAGAAAGTGCTCGGCAAACACTGGCCATTCCTGCCTGCTTTCTTATCATTCATCCACCAACACCCTTGTTCCTAGGTCTGCCCACTCCTCACTATTTATCTTCTAAGGCCAAGATGTGAGGTGAGGTGCACCTTCTAAATTCAGTCCTCCTTTTGTTCTCTTTGGTTCCTTGGTGCTTTTCTGTAATTCACCTTCCAACCCTTAGTGATCCTATCAGCAAGCAAATGTATCTTCTTCCTTTAAAACCCAGAGAACACACTTGGTAAATCTTACAGCCATCACTTTCTGCTTTTGATCGGGTTATGTGTGAAGGAGTGGTCCTGACTCTCTAATAGACTCTAAGTCCCTGGAGGGAAAAGGTCAAATTTAGATTCACTGTACAAAAACCCCTACAGGTGTATGCTGTGCACGATCTATCCAGGGGTGGTGTATATCTAGTGCTTGTTGCTGTAATGCACTTGAGCAACTCTGGTTTGTGATCATTCCTGCAGCTGAACATGCATTTACAGCCCTCTCTGGGCCAGGAAGCGAAGCAATCTTTTGTTGGTTTGAATTCCTTTCACCCATTTAAGTCAGCCCATTGTCCATGCAAGGAAGGGTGATTAAGTATGGTGACCCAAGCCTATCATGGCTGTTTCTCATCTCTTCCTGCTCCAGAGGGTACAGACTTCAAGCTGTCATTGTTTCCATGAGTGTGGAGCCAACAGACCATGGCCAGAGCCTCAGCCACCGAGCTGCCACATTCATTTTAATGCAAGGATACTAGAAATTGACTAGGATGTATTTATGAAACTCAGTAAGAGTCTAAGGAGTTATCTGGCAACTGTGCTGCTCTGAGAAATGAACCTCACCTTCAGCTTCTCCTGTCAGAGGGGTTTGGTGCGGCTGTTCACACTGAGAGCAACTGATTGGATCTGACTTCAGGACCCTGGATGGAAAGAGAGCTTTGTGCATGGCCAGAAATCCTACCCTGTGCCTTCTATCACCCAGGCCATGATGACCATCTTTCTTCTTACCTCCTTATTGTTGGGACAAAATACCCCAATATTGACAAGTTAAGGGAAGGCAGGCTTATTCTGTCATGCAATTTATAGGGATTTAGGTTCAGAGTAAGTTGGGTCCAAGGCAAGAAGGCAGAGGGGCCTGGCAGGGGAGAAAGAACTCATGGTGTGGTGTGCAGGAAGCAGTACAATCAAGGCAGGAAAATATATATGCATAAGCCATGTCCACAGTGACTCGCCTTTTCCCACCAGGCTTCACCTCCCAGTATCACATCCAGCTCAATGCCCATGGGACTACTAAGCCAGTATCACACGCCCATGATGCAGTATCACAGTCACCTGCCAAAGGCTCAGCCTATGAACAACTAAAGCTTTAGGGGAGCATCTACATATAAGCCATACCAGAGGAGGAGACATTGCCTTGGGCTGGGAGATCCTCTCAGGAAGAATGTACTGTGCCTAGCCTAGTTCCTCACTCTTATAATGTTTTCTGTCTGATTAGGGAGGAGAGAAAAGTCATGTGTCAGGGGTTGCCTTTTGATCAGTGCAATGGAGAGCAGTGAAACAGGATTAGGCACCAAGTGGGATAAGGGGTTCAAGCTGTAAATAGAGTAGTCCCTGTGCAAGAAGAGGGGTATCCAAACAGACTGGAAAAAGATAGGAACTGCACCATGGAGGGGCCTGGGAGAAGGCAGCCTCCTGTGGCTTGGAGACTGTGTTGTGCCTGAAGGGTGGCAGGGACTTAGGGCAGCAAGGGCAGGAAGAACAGATAGAGCTTTGCTTTGTCTTGCCACTTACTCAGCATGTGTGTGGGGAGTGTGTACCAACGTCATTCTAGGAGATTCTCACAGTAGCCCAGGGAGGAAGGCAGAGCATTCTTAATGCAGAGACAGAAACCCTGGCTTTGGGCTCAAGAGGACCCCACTCATGTACAGCAGCAGGACAGTAGGTGTCTGACCTGGGTGCCAGATTTGTGAGGCTTTCCCACTATTATTTAAAACCCGTCTTCAAGAATGAAGGCCCCCAACATTCTGGGGGAGCTTTATTTGCCTCTGAGAGCTGTGCACATGTGTTTTGAGTTGAATATCTTTGTGGGGGAGCCAAAAAGAGATGTGACCTTGGGAAAGTTATGGGCTATGGGTCAGCACCTCTCATGATGCCTTCAGAATGTCACAGTAGCTATGTGACCTGGATCGCAATGGGCAGTCATCTATCTTCTTCAATGGCTTAACTTTTTGATCCATCATAAAAACCATATTCATAAGCAGGCACAAAATGAGAAGTGATGTGAAGAAAGAATAAATAAATGTAAAATAAAACAAACGTTGTCACCTATTATCACTGATGCAGCCACTACGCATGCTAAAGGGAACAGATGAAATACTTTATTTCTTATGGTAGGAAGTAGAGCTTGCAGCTTTTTGTGGCTGTGTTGACCACTGCTATGTCCTGTCCTAGAAGAAAAGAGGTGAAGGTGCCAATGGGGAGACCTTCCTCCCGTGCTTTAGGACCCAGAAAAGACTGTGTCCCGGGGGGCACCTCAACTGTTCCAGGCAAAGGAACCTCTGCTGCAAGCAGTTGAAGACCTGTGATCAGAGCTTAGCCCACGTAACCTGCCACTTCAGTAATTCTACGTAATCGGGAACTTGCATATCTGTGATGTCTCACTGCCACGCGTGTTATCCTTTGGCTTGATATGGGAGAGTTTTGAATAGATTTGCCTCTTGTAAGCACTGTATTTCCTGGTCATGTTAATACAAGGAGAGAAGAAGGGACTCAAGACAGTTGAAGTGTCAGCCTTAAGTAGACTTTCAATAAATGCCTGTCCGAAAAGTGACCTCAGTAAGTGAGAAGAAAATTCTACTATGATGAAGAAATGTACCTGGGGCTGAGGACCAGGACCGTAGCCACAACACTCTGCCCAGGTCTGGTGGATCCTTTTTGGATCCACCAATGGGTATCAGAGTGGGCTCTCTTGAAGTCCTTCTTATACTGCCAAGAACTCAGTGGAGAATGAGAAAGTGGGGCAGGGAATGTTGCAGAAAGCTTGGGGCCTCAGAATCTTGTGTGCTAAGAATAATTTGAAATTACAACATAGCATGCCAGCTCAGCCCCAGGCATGACAATTAGTAAGGGTACTGTCTCACAGCTATAAAGAAGGAGGCTCTAAAACCATAGAAGCACCCCAACTTCCTTCACATAAACCAGTGCAGGGCAGATAGGTGAGTCTTCTCCTCCTCATTCAGAGATCCATTTATGGAAAAGGTCCATCGCTGTGGGTTTCCATCTCTTATGATATCTTTACCAGCTTTCAGCAGCTCTTTAGCCTCAAATAGCCCTGGAATAATACTGCCCCAGACATGTCCTGCCATCTGCCATCCTCCACAGTGCTCTGCTGCCCTGTTTGCTGTACTCTATGCTGCTGCTCAGGTCGGGCGGGCTCTGGGAAGGAGACAGGGAGGAAGAGAAGAGCATCACCCTTTTAGAGGACAGAGACCACAAGCTCTTCTTCGTTCTTCTCCTCGTTTTCCATTGGTCAGATTAAAGTGACATGATGGGATGGAGTTGTGAAGCCCATCACTACAGGAAGGCACAGTCTCTTCCAGAACCAATACTGCTGGACTGTGGATGAAATGTTTTGCTATTTTCACTTAAATATTAAGTTAGAAGAAAAGAGCATTTCTCTACTGAATCCTGGGGACTTCCAAGTCCAGCCCCTCCTCTCTCTCTCTCTCTCTCTCCACTTGCATCTCTTGCAGTTCTCTAACTGTGACTGCCTCCAAAGTAGGATTAGCTGTAGGCAAGCAGGCCTATAGCCCATTTCTCATTGCCCCTGTTGAACTGGGCCACTCCCATCCACAGCCTCAGTATATTGTTTTGTTTTGGTTTGTTTGTTTGTTTTTGGCTGGTTGGGGCTCCCTTAAGGGCAGGTCTCATGCTCCATGTGGGGGTAGGGATCGAATTGCTGTCCCCAGTACCTGAGAGACTTTGCCAAATCGCGTGCTTTAACCAATGGAGCTACCCGGCAAAGCCCCTGCAACTGCATTTTAGACTGTCAGTTCCGAGATAGGAAACTGAAAGAAGTTTTCCAAGGAGGAAGTGCGTAGGTGAATCTGCAGACGCCTCTGCGCTGGCTCGTGGCCTTCGTTTCCCAGGCGGTGTCTTACAGATCCACCATATTTTCACACTAAGGGTGAATTCTCGCTGCAGCTCTGGAGGCCGTCTCACCAGGAGTGTCCTGGCCGGCTCTGTCTCACACAGGAGTGTAGGCTTCGGCAGCACTGGCTGCTTTGGCTTTCTTTCTTTCTTTCTTTCTTTCTTTCTTTCTTTCTTTCTTTCTTTCTTTCTTTCTTTCTTTCTTTTATGATTCATTTCTTTGGAAAAAAAGTTTACAGTAGGCTCAATCCTTGGAAATGATACTTGTTGGGGAACTTAAGCAACTTTGCAGGAATCATGTGAGCTTGTAGAACTGTCACCATTGACATCAGTCTTTTGTTTTAGTTGTTTGTAGTACGGCCACAGCCCTTAACTTGCAACAAGCGATGCCATATCCAATTGTTCTGGAACGGACTGGATGCAGGCTTGGTGTGTCCTCGAGGTCCGCAGCTTCAGATGATTCCATCTCAGCCGCAGCACCGTGCGCGACTCAGCCATCCCTGGGCTTGAAAGTCTCCGGCAATTTCCATCTTCTGGGATCCTGGGGGAGGGGACACTTTCGGTTCTCAGTCGCATCTGTAATCACAGGAGATAAAATAAAAAGAAGGCCAGAGCACAACAGTTAATTACCACACAGGTTCCTTGCCCTGTGAGGGCTATGATTTTTAGATCGAGTGCTAATGTAACCTATTGTTGTTTCAGAGAGTGAAAAAATTTGATCTGAGACGTCTTCTCCCAGGTGTTCAAGAAAACTGAACTCAGGCACGTCTCATAAATGGTTTTGACTGACACGGGTTTCCCCCCGCAGGCAGCACCTTCATAAAAAATTCCAAACCTGCCCTTCCAGAGTCAAAGGCTGAGTTCGGGAAGTTGGGGCGGCCGGATGGCCGGGGGGGGGGGGGGGGGGGGGGGGGGGGGGGGGGGGGGGGGGGGGGGGGGGGGGGGGGGGGGGGGGGGGGCGGCAGCCTGTGGCCAGGGGAGATGGCCAAGCGCCTGCTGCTCTGTGGTGCTCTTGGCTAGGTCTTCCCTGGAGGTCCCCACGTAGAAAGGGATTATTTGCTCTCTGTATTACCAGTCTGCTGCCGATAGGTCAAAATAAGAAAATCATTAAAAAGTCTGCCACAATTCCAGCAGAGTTTGCAGGGAGACTCGAGCACTTACGGACACTTAAAACCATTTCTTTTCAAAACGGTGACAGTTTTATTTTCCAAAACCCGTTTCGTCTCATTACGGTAGCTCGGCAAGGTGGGCTAGAGGGCCTCCAGCTCCTAAGCTGTACGCAGATAGGAATGCCGTAGTTCACCATTTCAGTTCTGCAGCTGTTCCATTTTCTCCAGGATATCTGGACTTGAATGACTTGAGTTCCGGGGAGGCTGAGACAGCTCTGCCTGGCCCTTGATGCTGAGGTAAGCAAGGTGATAAGCCATCTACGAACAGGGAGTTACCTGGTCCTGACTGGGCCCTGCTCATGACACACTTCAGCAGGAAACCCGCCTTGCAGAGAAGGCAATGGTAGCACAGAGTATGGGTGATGGCTGGAGTTTGGCTCAATACTAGAGTGTTTGCGTAGCGCCTGCTCCAGCCTCAGCACTACAGGGAAGAAAAGAGGATTAACTTCTCCAAGTTTATGTAACTTATCAAGTTTCACCCAGAACCCGTTGTGAGCGCTGATTCTAGACTTCTCACTCTACTGCCTCCCTGAGTAATTTTAACAGCCAAAAAATATCGTGTAAGAAAACTGCATTGAATTCATTATGCAAATTTAGTGTTTCTGTCTTAATATTTAGATCTTTGATCCATTTTGATTTTAGTTGAGTACATGATGAGAGATACAGATCTACGTTTAAACTGCAGCATGAGGAAAGCCAGTTATTCTAGCACCATTTATTAAAGAGGCTTTCTTCCAGCAAAGATGTTTGACACTGCCTTCAAAGATGGGACAGCTGGAGGTGTCTGGAGCTGTTTCTGCGTGTTCTAATCTGTGCTACTGATCTTCAGATCTGTTTTTTTTTTTTTTTTTTTTTCCCTGTGACTTGCTATCTACATCACATCACAATAGTCTTGTGGGATAATTTCAAGTCAGGGATGGTGATGGCTCCAGCTTTGTCTTTGCTGCCCACAAGTGTTTTTGCTACTCTAGACTTCTTCTAGCACCAAGTGAATTTTAGAATTGTTTCCTCTAATTCTATGAACTATGCCTTTGGTATTCTAATGGGGATTGCATTAAATCTGTACAATAATTTTGGAAGAATGGCCATTTGCCCTGGATGTCTCTTCCTACCTAAGAACAGGTGATACATTTTCATTTTCTGATATTCTCTTTAATGTCCTTTTTCAGAGTACTGTAGTTTTCACTTCTTTATATTTATCCCTAAATACTTCATTTTTGCAAGCTACTATGAAAGACATTATTTCCTAGTTTCTCTCTCAATGAGTTTGTTACTTGTGTATGGCTGTGCTATTGATTTTTGGGTGTTCACGTTGTATTTAGCTATACTACTGAATTTGGTTGTTAAATCCAGAAGTCTTTTAGTGGGCTTTTTGCAGTCTTATATGTAAAGTAGTATGTCGGCCACAAATAATGATAATTTAACTTCTTTCCTATCCTTATTCCTTTTCTTTGATATAGCTGTTCCAGTTAATGTTTCTAGAACTGTATTAAATACAAGTAGTGACAGTGGACAGATCTGGCTTGTCCTGAATTGAGAGTAAAAGCTTCAGGTTTTTGTCCATTTAGTATGATGCTAGGTTTTTGTTTGTCATGGATGGTTTTTATCAGGTTGGGGTAAAGACCATCCATTACATTTTTCTGTAGAGATTTTTGTTATGTAATGGTGTTGGTCTTTGTTAAATGCTTTGTCTTCATCCATTGAGATGATCATATGATTTTTGTCCTTGGCTCTATTATTGTGTAATATTACATTTATTGATTTGCACTTGTTGAACTATCCTTGCATCCCCGGGATGAATTCTGCTTAGTCATAGTGTATAATTTTCTTGATGATTTGCTGCATTCTGTTTTCCAGTATCTTGTTGAGGAGTTTTGCATCTGTATTCATTAGGAAAATTGGCCTCAGTGTTCATCCAGGAATGAATCTGGGAACATTACTTCCCTTTCAATTTCATTAAAGAATTTGAAAAGTAGCAGCCTAAGGTCTTCCCTGATTTCTTGTAGAGCTCAGTGAATCCATTAGGACCTATACTTTTCTTTGCTAGCTGGTTTTCAATTACATTGTCAAAACAACAAATAACAAATACTGGTGGGACTGTGGGAAAATAAAACTTCCTCTGCTCTTGGTGGGAGTGCAGATTGGTGCATCTGCTGTGGAAATCAGTGTAGGGATTCCTCAGCAAACTAAAACTACAGGTTACATTTAACCCAGCTGTTCCCATGCTTGGTGCCATCCTGAAAGAATTAAAAACATCATACACAGTGAAATAGAGCAAACCTATGTTTATGACAGCACAGTTAGAAATGGCTAAATCTTAGAAATAATCCAAATGCCCATTGATCAATGGGCAGATAAAGAAGGTGTGGTTTCCTTTATACAATAAAGTTCTACTCTGCCATAAGGAAGATAAGCCTTTTTTTTTTTTAGCTAAATGGAGGCACCTTGAAACCATACTCTTAAGTAAAATAAATCAGACATACACACATGTTCAAATGTTACATGGTTTCCCTGCGAGAATCCAAAACTGTAAGGACCAAAATGCATAATAGATACTGGGAAAGGGGAAGAATATGCTCAAATGAGAAGGGGTACAAGGGAGGGCCAGGGGAAAGGCAAGAGGGGACAGGAAAAAACTAGAAAAGTAAGATGGAAACAAAGCTTTGTCAATAAGGAGGAGAAGAGAAGCCAAAGGAGGGGAGGAAAGAAGAAGCAGATATACATCCTATACAGGTGCAAAATGCCTATTATGGACACATGAATGTTGTGCCAACAAATAAAAAGAGAAAAAATAAACTCATTCACTCAGATTTACTTTATCTTTTTTCTATAGCCATATATGGCTAATCAACAACAAAGCTCAACATTATGTTTGTTCTTTTCCTCTATTTGTCCTACTTATCCACCTATTTAGCTATTTCCACCTATTTTAGGTGATTGATAGTTAAAAGGAATGAAATTGAAGGAAATGAATCCATTCTTGATTGATTGTCTGGGTAGAGAGAACAACCAGTACAAACATTTTCAGGCTCTTAAGATACCCTGAGCTTAGTAGACTCTACTGAGCATAATTAGTGTAAACAACAAAGGTGTTCTAGGAGGTACATTTTGATCAAGGGATGCATCAAGGAGAAGAGAGATGCTAGAGTAAGGATGGATGGATGGATGGAGGGAGGGGTTAGAAGGCCTGTTCACAGAGGGCTAGAACTCGTAAGTGGCCTTTGAGTGGAGGTTGCAGTATATGTGAGGGTGGGGAGCTTAGGAAAAATGGAAGAGGAGCCCGGCATACAGAAGGGCAGGGAATGCAAAGTCCTGAGGCAGGTGTGTGTGTGTGAAGTTTAAGGAAGAGCTGGGCTTCCTGGAACTGAACATGGGATTGAGACCTGATGTGCATAATAAGCTATTTTCCAAGAGTTGTGAGTTGGAGTAAGTATTTGGCTTTGACTTCATGAAATGGTGACATAAAGTTACATCAGGGCCTCACTTTGCTGTATTGAGATCACAGGGAAAGGGGGCAAGCAGAGGGGAGGCTGGGAGACTGGTGCAAAGCTCGCTGCAGCCGTGCAGCAATACTGTGGTGGCCTGGAACAGGGCGGGCTTTTCTCTGTGCTTCCTGCCATCTCCTTTTCCTTCCAGTTTATAGATTTGTACATTGACCAAGACAGCAGTGACCAAAGGACACTTACCAGGACCTTTGCATCTTAGTGTCCGCTATCCTACAGCTTCCAAGACACAGCGTCGTCTAGTAACAGCACTTCAGACAAACAACCCTCGCAACCTAAGCAGAGGGGGTCGCAGAGAGCTGTCTTGCATTTGCTTAGGTTATGATGCTTATTAACAGAGAGTGGCAGCGAGCTGACTGTTCAAATCTATTATTTTAGGAAAATTACACTTGCTAATATTTTCAGTGTCATCCTGGATAGCACATTCTTTATTCTTTCTCATTTTTCACTCGAGACAATTGTAAACAATAGATATCGTAACCTTCATGTTGCAGAACTGGAAATTGAAGGTCAGAGGGTCCGTGTGAAATACTGCACAGCTGTGAGGGAGCACGTTTCTCTTCTTTGACTCTAAAGCTGATATTTGTTGCACGTGGCAAAGGAAACAAAGACCCAAAAGCCCAAAGAAAACTTGGAGCGCTTTATTAGCTGAGCTCTGTGGTGACACTCTCTCAGCAAAACTGAAGAGAATGCACCCCAAGCAATCACGGGATAGGGTATTTAAGGTTAAGACCACAAGTTAGGTGGGGGGAGGAAAAGGAGATGTTCCAGGGCCTGGAGTTGCCTTTTATTCTTATAATCAGGAAGGACATTTGGCCCCAGGCATGCCTGCAATTAGGGAGAACATCTGTGACCAGGTTTGGAGTTCATAGGGAGGACAAGGTTTTATAATATAGCAATCACAAAGTTTGTTACAGAGAGAGGTAGTGGAGTTCGCTTACAGCAAGGGGGAGATACAACATTTTTGGTCAAATAAAGATAAGAACAGAGTTCAGACCAAACAAAAGCAAGAGGCAGAGTTTGTTCTGGGGCAGGAGGGCTTGTGTCAACTAGGGCAGGGGTTGTCAATTCTCGGTTTGAGCTCTGGGACTCCTGGGGTCACATCCTGTCTCTACAAGTCTTTTGAGTGTTGGGACACCTTAGGGCCATATCCTGTCTCTGAAAGGCTTAGTATATTCCATGGTTTAGGGTTGGGCAGGGTGAGCCAGAGGACAAGGAGCTCCTGAAATGCTGGCATAGTATAAGATAGAGTCACTCAAGTTAGCTTATAACAATATTCTCTCTGTATATTACCAGGTGTTATTTTTTAAAGTTATTATCAAACGGTGCATATTTAATGATAGGTGTCATGTATTCAGCAGATTCATTGGGTCAGACAGCTATAGCAGATTATGTAGGATTATCTATGCTGGCTAGGACAGCATTCATTGCAGGTCAAATATCCCTTCTACTCATATCTCAAAGGGAATTGTACAAGGGTTTTGATGTGCCTACATTTTGACTGCAAGCTATTGCTGGTAGTCAATTACAGAATTTTTCACGTTGGTGACCTGTCATGTCGGTGTAGTTTCGAAGGTTGGGGTGCTTTAGATTATTGTGTGAGGAGTTCTGAGATCATACAGAAGAGCTGTCACCCTCGAGCATGAACAGGTGGGATGGGCTCCACACACAGAACTTCTGATCTGATCGAGCTGAAGAGGGCTTGAGGACACAGCTCCCAACAGACTCCTTTGGGCGTTCTCGCTGCTGGTGCCAGAATGGTCCTGCAAAACCCCTGGTCTAGGTCAATCCCAAACTGTTTGCAATAAACAAATTGGAGACCAAGAGATTGGTCTATTTTCAACTGCCGGTGAAAGCCTCTACTGCCTGCATTAACTACGAGAGAAATATTTAACTGCAAAGATACATAACTAACTTGGACAAATGAAAATTCAAGGTCTTTTGGCTTCTTTTCTTTGCTCGTTTGGAGAGCATAAAACATGCTCACATTTCCTCTCCATTATTCTCCCATTTTCTCTCCACTTATCTCCTTTGAGGACCTAACCATGAGCAACCCCATCCTTTCAAATACACATTTTATTCCTCCTACCCGATTTTTGCCTTTACATTTGGAAATTTGTACTGCACTTTGTATTATTTTCAAAAACATTGCTTTGTGGATAGATCTATTACATTGAAACAGGGCTACTGGAGGCACTTTGGCTCTACCCAGAGCTCCAGTAAATCAAGGGCATGTTCTCCTCTGAAGGGATTAGGAGCGGTGTGGGAGCCTGGGGTTAAGCAAGTCCTCAGGAGAAACCCACCTGTCCATTTCAACCCGCCCACTTTGTAGGGATGGAGCTGATCAGTGGTCACTCCCGCAACACCAATCCCTAGGGTTCCTCAACTTCAAGATAAAGCCTAGGCCTTGCACCCCATGGCCGAGCTCTTGTCCTTCCCAGAGTACTTGCTCCCACTTACCTTGTGTCTCCCCCCATGTGACATCATCCCCTTGCAGCCAGACCCTCTACTCTTTTTTTTTTTTTTTTTTTTTTTTTTTTTTTTTTTTTTTTTTTTTTTTTTTTTTTTTTTTTTTTTTTTTTTTTTTTTTTTTTTTTTTTTTAGACAGAGTATTGCTATGTAGTTCAGGCCAAGCTTACATTCACAGAGATCCTCCTGCCTCGGTCTCCTGAGTGAGGTGTTACAGGCATCTACCACCATGCTAGCCTCCTATTTTTAAGGACAGGAACAGAATTCTCTTCTGATGGTCTACATGGAACTCACCTGAGTTTTCTGAATGAGGAATAAGAGGTGTGTGAGTGTGGAGGTGGAGCAGTTCTGCTTGGAGAGGAGACATTTCTCCATCAGCCCCACCTCCCCTTGGAGCCCAGTCTTTGCATCTGTAAATAGGGAAACCATGGCAACTTCACACAGTGGAAACTGGCTTAGCAGTTGACTCCTAAAAACCCTGAGAAAACATTAAATAAAAACCAGGTGCTCATGGTCCTGCTTAACCCATAGAGGGGTAGTTAATATGTAGTTGAGCCCCAGCTTCTATAAGGGGAGGGAATTCCAAGCCTGTCTTTAATGTACACCAACTTCTGGGCCGTTGTCCTCTGGTCCATCCTGCCCTGGATTCTGTGTCTTAACAGTGAGCTCTTGTTCCAGCCAATTTGTACAAGCAATAAGCACACCCAGTATTTGTGAGAAAGGTAGGTTCTCTGAGGGCTTGGGGACCCAGGGCCCACATGTGTAATCTTCCACCATCTCCACCATCTCATCCTTCCCTTCCCCTTCTGATGAGACTCCCACCTTTCTGTCTGAGTTGCTCGCTTTCCCCACTCTCTCGTGCTGTGCGGAATACTTCAGTGGCCAACCCCTGTGCCGGGCACTTTTAGCCCCACCCCACCCCCATCTGTGCAGAGGCTTGGTAGGAGAAATGCTTCTCCTTCAACAGGATCTCCTCCTTGAGAGGACTCAGGGTTAAAACTGCTCGATCCTCACAGCATCGCTGGTGTTCTCAGCTGTCACTAAGGTGTACCGAGGGACCCTCCCTGATTCTTCCATTTCTGTTGAATCCTGTTTTTGTTAGTTTGGGTTTTTTGCGTATTATTTGATTTTTGTTTTTATCGACACAGGTACTTACTATGCAGCTCAGACTCCTAGTGATCCTTCTGTCTTAGCCTCCCCAGCCACTGGGATTATAGGTGTGTGCCAGCATGCCAGGTTTCAAGGGCCAGCACAACAAGCCCAGGGTTCCAGGGGATCTGGGGATCTAACTCAGGTCCTTGTGCTTGCCTAGTGGGCACTTAGACCTCTGAGCTATCTTCCCAGCCTGACTCTTGTTGAGTTCAGACCACCTGGCTGCACCTTTATATCCTTCTTTAGCTCAGAACTGCACAAGCATGACTCAGGACTCTTTGAATTTCAGAGGATTTATATCCCAGTACTTTATGCAAAAGCCTTAAGGAAGAGCACAGGACATGCCCGTGTGTGCCTGTCAGACTTTGCAGAGGTGGGAGGGGCGTGGTGCCACCCTTGAAATGGAGCTCTGAGTGCCTTGGATTTCCAAGCACTTGCAGTACACAGTGTGTGTCCTCTGTGGTTCTCCAGAGTGGCACCTAAGCGTGGGACGACGTTAAAACAGTCTGAGGGCCTTTTGGTTTCTTTCTTTTCGTTCTTTTGCTTAAAAAAATAATGACTTTGGTTTTTGCGAAGGAGGCAAACTTCATCATCAGGAGAAAAACTAATAAAATCACTATTTCTGTATCCCATCCGGCCTGCGTAATTTGTTACATTTGCCAGGAAGCTCCATATCCAAATGTTTTGATTTTTAAAATGAGGGTAAAATCCACAGACTTTTTAGTCATTTGGGCAGGAATGATAACGGATTCCCCGCAAGAAAATAAATGGCAAATCACATTTTTAAATGAAATATGAGCCTGCCTAGGTGGTGGGAATCCCAGTACCCCAAAAGCTAAAGTAGGAGGATCCCACATTTGAGCCTGGCCTGGGCAGCTCATTCCCTTAGCAAGACCCTGTCTCAAAAATAGCTTTTTTAAATTTTTAAAGGACACAAAATGGAAAAAAATGCAAAACATTAGAAATTTAGAAATAATACACAATTTCATCAAACAAAGTAGCAAGAATCTGACATTGGTTGCTGTATTGTATAACATTACCTTCAAAGTAGTTGTTTAGGTTACCAGATATAAATCTGCAAACTTGGGGGAAAAAAAAAGTTATAAGAAACTAAAAAGGAGCAGAAAAAAACCAAAGAATTTCAAAAATTTTAAAAATGAAAAAGAAATTGAAGCAATAACTGATCCTTTGGCTAGACCATCAACATCAGCAGCATAACTGCCCATGCCGCCCTCCATAAATCTGGAAATAGTTTCTTCCCCTCTTTCTTTTGTCCTCGTCCTCATCCCAGATTTCCCTTCCCACTGCTGACTCTTTCCCTTTCCTGGTACCTATGGTACCTTTTGAAGTTTATTTACTCTTTCAGGTTCTCACGCTAGGAGACAAGACAATCATTGCACATGTGGGTCTGATTTATTCCACTTGCCAGAAGTCTCTAGTTGTGTCTATTTCCCGATAAAAACCTCAAATTTTTTATAGTTGAGTAATACTCCATTGGATAAAAATACCACATCTTTTTTATCCATTCCACAGTTGATGGGTGCTTGGGTTGTTGCCAAGGTTGAGCTATGACAAAATGCTCTGTTATAAACATGGGGCTGTAGATAGAGTTCAGTCTGAACTGTATCTAACTTCAATCCCCAGTAAAACACATACACACATACATATACACACACACATACACACACACACAGTAAGAGAGATCACTTCAAGTGTGCAAAACATCTTTAAAATGACTCTGCCTGTCAACTTGATCTTAAGCACGAAAGCATGAGCCATCTAACTTGTAGCTTTAAATTAAAACATTGCTTGGGCCAGCGGGATGGCTCAGTGGTCTAAAGCACCTGCTTGGGAAAGCTTGGGCTGCTTCAGGGACAGCGGTTTGATCCCCAGCACCACATGCTGCGCCAGCCCTGCCCTCGGGGTGGGCTGAGCCAGTCATAAAAATGAGTGAATAAACAAACAATGGTTCTGAAACAAGAAAAAATAAAATAAAATTAAATTAAAACATTGCTTTAAATGCATAAACATGTTGCTCTATATGGCTCCTTCCTGCTTATCTTAGTCCAGTCATCTTCTTAAGTGCTTGCCCATATATCTAATGACTGATGATGAGTTTAAGGAGTGTACTTATAAAGTTGAGACTCTATTCTGGATGGAAAATTTCTCCCATCAGATTATATTTTAGCCAACTGAAGTCTGTGCCTAAGCCCTGAGGCACCACTTAGGTGAGTGAGTGGGATTCGTCTTGCCCTTCTGCCGATTGTCTTGAGGCTAATCGCGAGAGGCAGAGCCTGAGGTACAGTGAGTCTGCTTGCCTGAGCTCTGGGTGAACTTAGCATGAGCCTCTTGGTAAATGTCAAAAGCTATGACCTCAGCCTAGAGCAGGGCCAGCAAACTCTGCAAAGAACCAAATAGAAAACACTTGAGGCTCGTGAGCTGAGCAGTCTTTCTTGTACCTGCTTGGCCCTCCTTCTGGGACACAAAGGCAGCATGGACAGTGTGCAGATGAACCACACGGCCATGTTCCAGTGGGATTTCATTTAGAGAGGGTGGCCAGGCAGGGCAGGCAAGCTGCAGACTGGAGATTCCTGGTTCAGCATGGCGTGCAGGGCTCAGCTGACTCACCAGCTCTGCCTGTGGATTTCCGGCCCTCCCATCTGAGAGTGACTGCAGCCCATGAATTCAGCATCCCTGTGGGACCCCTCCAGCAAGGTAGTGGTGAGGCTTTCTCTCATAGCACTCATAAATAACCAAATGGGCACAGAGCCCTGTACCAGCGTTCTAGGAACATCTTCCTTGGGTGTGATCTGCACATGCCCCTGTCCCCATCCAAGGGTGACAGCAGCCTCTGAGCACCCCTACCACTGGAGAAGCCTCTGAATATCCTGTGGCACAGATGGGCAGTGCCTCCCTCCTCCCAGCAATCTCTGCTTGTGCCCTGGCTTGGCCCTGATGCACAATGGGGGACCTCCCCTGGAGACCATGCCCCTGGTTGGTCTCAGCCACTCTCCAAATCTGTGCCAGCCCAGAACTCTGCCCCCTGTTGCCTGGCTGTTGCCATGAGTGCCAGCTGGGAGGAGTCCTCCTCCCCTCCAAGCCAGCTCCCTGCTTAGCACTTGGAGAAATTTCTCTGTGCTTTGTGGTTCAGGGAGAGGCACAAGAGAATCTAGGCTTGTGTCAATGTGTGGGCTTTTCTCATTTGAATATTGATGTGCTTGTTTCTGTATATGAACTATGAGTATCTCATCCAAAAAAAGGAAGAAAATGCTGGCTCCTTCCCCAACAGTGACCCCACAGACACCCCACCAGAGCTCTCTCCCAGTCAACCCAGAGGAAGCCAAGAAGAAAGTCAGGAGCACATAGCACCCCAGTCAGGAGCCAGCGAGGCATTTGGGTGGAAGCAGTCAGACAAGTGGTGAAATGCCAGCTCACTCAGAAAATGTTTACCCCTGGGCCAGCTGCTCACAGACTCCGTGCTAGCACAGGAGACAGCCTGGGATGGGCCGGCAGCCCTTGGCCTTTGTTCCTGTGAGGATGCCACAGCAAGAGTACACTGAGGAGGAGCAGCGAGCTGAACCCAAGCCATCCCTTTGCAAGTGCGGCTTGGTGGCAGGGAGATCGGCCTGATCTGCTGAAGCAAATGCAGTCAACCAAACTTATTGGCCAGGCTCTAGTGAAGGCCTGGCCTAGGAAGGCAAATGGGAAGCCTTTCTGTCTTCAAGGAGCTCCCTGGGTGCTAATGAGCAAGCAAAGGGGGAAACAGTTGTAACTTGGCTCATCCACGTTGAGATGGACTGGGAGGGGCACAAAAGTGGCAGCTAGGAGTGGTCGGTGCTGGGAGACGTCTGACCTGCTGCATGCTCACACTGTGCTTTCTTCTAAGCAGCAGATGGGCAGTAAATAACTAAATGCCATGTACCAGTTGTTAGGAAAGGGAACGAGCACTCTTACCTTCTTTGGACCAGAGCCTGCATGGATAGAAGCTTCCCAGGGGAGGATCTGCTGGTGTCCCAGTAGATATTAGGCCACATGTGGTTTGAATCACCTGCCTCTGGGAGGGGCCTCACCTCCTTGCACACACACACAAGTAGGCACAGGTAAAAGGCACAAAAGGTGGGCTCATAGCTGTTACTATGGAGCCAGAAAAGCCTAGTGTGTGTGTGGAGAGGGGGCGACTAGTGACGGCATCTCTATCTGGTGGTATATGTTTTTGGAGAATAGGTTCTACAGGGTAATTCAGGCTGACTTTAAACTCCCAGGGATCCCTTTGCCTCAGCTGGCCAAATGCTGAGATTATAGTCCCCCACAAACCCTAGCAAGCATCTCTATAGCACGAGGGACTCTAAATTCATGGAAGAGAATAAATTAATGATGCAAATATTTCAGTTAGAATCTCACTGGCATACAGAGTTAATAGGTATACAGATCAAACCTATCTACTCACTATATGTGTGTGTATAGTTGATGGATTTGCAAAGTGCCCACTGACTTGTACAGTCCAGTCCACTGGGGAAATGGCACTGATACGATATTAAGGGGGCACCTCCCTGACTTCACTCCAATTGATGTCATTTTAAATTTTTTTGTTGTTACTTTGAAAAATGATTACATGGTGGTTGCACAAGCTGACCCATAGTTCCAGTGGGCACTACAATTCGGTTATCAGAAGAACAATTTCTTCTTCATCCTTGAAGTTCCTTGGTTCCTTTGAATATTGTTGCCTTAAAGGGCGAGAATGGCATTCTCTTCTGCCTACCATCCCAAGATATGTAAAGCCACAGCCCTAGTGTTAGTATCTGAAAAATCAACATAATCTGAAGGTCCTCACTTTGTGCTGTTTGCAGTAAGATTCCAGCATCCTAGCATTTAAGTGTTTTCAGATTACATCCTTTGGAACATCTGTGATTCATTATCATAAATATCACAGTTGTGTGGGACCATATGCTTCAGCTTGACATGTGTGTGTGTGTGTGTGTGATTGAGGCTAACTTTAAACCATATATATATATATATATATATATATATATGGTATAAAGATCAAACCTATCGGCTAACTATATGTATGTGTATAGTTGACGGATTTGGCAAAGTGCCCACTGACTTGTACAGTCCAGTCCACTGAGGAAATGCAGCTGATGAGATATTAAGGTGGTGCCTCTCCCCACTTCACCCAATTGATGACATTTTAATTTTTTTGCTGTTACTTTGGAAAATGGTTACCTGGTGGTTGCACAAGCTTACCCATAGTTCCAGAAGAGGCTGCAGTTCGGTTATCAAAAGAACAATCATTTCTTTATCCATATATATATATATATATATATATATATATATATATATATATATGAAATGTATGAGCAGTGCATCTCAAAAACCTTAGACTGGTGGGACCATGTGTAAAAAAGAACATTTCCAGACATGTGGGGCCTGCTGTAATTATAGTCATAGACTGAGATCCCATACTGGAGCTCTTCAGCTGTAAAAGCTGCTGGCAGCGAGGGACTGCTCTGGTTTACGCTGGTCTCCCATGCTTCCCACGCTGATCCAGGTGAGGTGACAAGCAGAGCCAACGCCTTCTTCTGCGTTCGCTCTTACCTCCTAGGGAAACGCGCGGGGTCTCTGGCTGCTGAGTGGAGAAATAGGAATATGCGATGCCTTTGACAAGAGAGGCGATGCTGCTGGCAGGAATCCTCCTCCAGTCCCACGACGCTGGAGCTAAAGATGGCGCCATATGGCACAGGCGATGCAATAAAATTCTCTTGGCAACTGAAGGATGAATAGGCATGACCCAGGGGCTGATCACTTTCTTGCTTACATCAGAAAGCCCATCTATGCATAAAAGAATTAATTGTGCTTCATGTATGGCAAGCCAAATCATTGTATTTTAATTTCCTAATAAGGTCTTATCAATGAGACAGAACCCATTTGTAATCACAGCTGATGAGAGTCTTAGCCCCTGCAATTAGGGTGGCGATGAATGAATTAATTGCTTACAACCAACAGGTTCTACTAATGTTTTCTGGAAGCTAGGTCTGTGTCTGAGCTCGCACCTATCCTAGGAGAGAAACAGAGGCACAGCTGCAGGGAACTTGCCCTCATGGGGCTCCCACAGTTTTGAGAAGGCAAGTCAGAGGATGCATATTGGGCTTACAAGTTGGAGGTCGAAGGCCACTACAGGTGAACTGGCATCCCTGCCGGCTATTCTCAAGCCACCAACTTTGTCACTACATTGGTTAGAGTCACAAGCATTTGAGCCCACAAATATTGCAGTCTTCCGGAAGCATCTCTGGAATCCAAGCAGCACACATGTCCGCTCTGCTCAGAAGCATCCGTGTAAGGATGGACGCTGAAAATGCTTCTGGGTTTTCACACACAGATGGTCGTACACATTTGCCACAGATCGTCTATGACCTTCACAACATCCAAACCTGCATCTGTCCCTCAGGTGTTTGGACAGGACTCTATAGTTGATGTAAAAATAATGCTCCAGTTTTACTATTCGTGTGTGCATGACTTTAAAAATTGTCTTGTTTTCTTTGAACCGCAGTTTTCCTCATGCACAAAATACTGCCTTTAAGTGTCTAGGCGAATGGAAAGCAATGTTGCTGAAGTACCGGGCCCTTTCCTGGCTCAACACACAGAGAATGACTCTCTAAGTAGTAACTACTGTAACCAATGTGGAACATGAAAACCCAGCCCTCTTTGGCTTCAGAGAAGGACATGAACACCTAGAGATCATGTGGGCAATTCCCACTGTGTGTCCACGGGAAACAGCACCCTCTGAAGCCACAGCCACTCATCGTGGCTGACCCAGCAGGAGACAAATACGAATGGTGTCCCCTTCACTAAGTCTCCAACTTAATTTGCTATCTTATGTATTTATGATACCTAGCGGATTTGTCCACTTTTGCTGATGAAATAGCTTGGGAAACAAACCTGCCAAAGGTAGATTGGTGAAATTTTATGTGGAAAACACAGTTTCATAATAAAATACATAATATAATAAATAGCATATAATTAAACAACAAATCAACAGATGATAACTTATGAATTATCAATAATTTAATGTAATAATTGAATTATTAATAATTTAATGTAATAATCAAGTTAATAATTTAATAATAGCCACATTATTATATAATATATTTAGTATGACATGTAAAATATATATGATATATATGATAAAGTATAAAATATTTTGAAGGTCAGCAATGTAGATATGCTTAATTTTGGAATGAAACATGGCAAAATCACACAGCAATTTGTGTTTTAAACAATTTTTGAGAGCTCAGCTCTCTAGTAAAATGAGCTATATCTGTTGATAAACCCTTTCCTCAGATTCTTCTGGGGATGAGGAGCCTGTTATTTGTTGACTTACCCTTGCTGCTAGAAAAAATTTATTATATTGAATCGTGATCTGTCTTACTGTAATTTCTTCCATATGTTGCTTACTTGGCCTTTTGACATGGTGACAAAATGGAACACGGATCCTTCCGTATGGCAGATGTCCGCATAACTTTGGGGTCATCCTCTAGGCTCTGAATACCATGGAGGCAGAGAGCATGCTTATTCATTGTTAGATTGGCACTTATTCCCTGCTGCCTACTGTCTTGGGCATTCTAAGTGAACAAATGACATTTTAATAGTTTACGGGATAAATACATTGAGCTGCAGAGTAATAGAATTTCCCAATTTTATGAGTCATCTTCTGATGTCAGAATCTGTCCCACAGCACTCCTGTTGCACAGGCGTGTAGGTTCTACATGAATGTTTCCAATGACAAGCCCATTACTTCACGCAAAAAGAACTGAATCTTCTAAATATTAACCTGAATGTTTTTATGCTTGTCAGCACTGGGAATCAAACAAGTGCTGCTTGCATTGCACTGGCCCAGAGCTCCTGGCTGCATGATCCTAGGATCTCCAACCTAGCCACCCCCAAGGGACTTAGTCCATTGATGTCTGGAAGACCACAGAACATTTCTGACATCAACCCACAATTCTCCCTCATTCTCTTTTTGGTTGGTATTCCTGAGACACTCTCAGAGGACATACCTTCCTTCAGGCCTCTGTGGGAAAGTCCCTCCCCAGGGCCCCCAGAACCCCAACCCCTCCAGATGCTAAAGACCCATTCCTGCTTTTATTGTCTCTGCCCCAAGCCAAGCAAGGCTGCACTCCACATGGACCTGAGGCCAAGTGGAGCTCACTACCACTCTGTGTTATTACAAACCAGAGTAACAGCACTTGGGCATGGCTGACTGGTATGTGGCTTAAGAGTCCTCCAGATCTTACCCAGTTTTCCCTCTACCTGAATTGGCTCCATGGGGTGAGGCTAGGCCAGCACTGCTCTGTGCTGTTCTCCACCTTCCTCTGGCTCCATGCACCTCCAGGTCCTCCTACAGAGGTGGTCCTCCTTGCAAGCCTCTCCTCCATAGGAACATCTGCTCCTGCACCAAAGCAGGACTTGGAAAATCACTGACAGCCGGTGTCAACACAGGTGGGCTCTGAATCCCACTTAGCCTCAGCCAGGACCTACTGCCAAGGGTTTCAATGACTGTGACTCCAAAGTCACGTATCCCTGAGTCTCTCCTTCCATTAGCTTACCATAGGGGTGCTCTCAGGAAGGGCGACAGGAGGCAGGTGATGACAAAGTACAACCAGACTAAGAGCTGTGTACGGAATAGGCCATAGGAACTGGACAACACCAAGAGGTGATCTCTGTAAACCCAGTACTTGGTGATTTTCAAACTTGCTGAATCTCCTCTTTTCCTAAACAGGTGACTTTCAAGTTGACTCACAGGAGCCTTCATCACACCATGATTCGCAGGTGTCTGTGGGGAATTTCAAATTTGTGTAGGAGCCAAAATATGGTGCTACTGTGCCATGTGACAAACAGGGCTGTGTGTGCTCATGTCTGGCAGTAGGCTGTTTATAAAGTTATTCCAGTTTCAAACACAGATTTACAGTGATGAGAACCACTCTGAGATAGACCAGGCACAGCACCTGTCAGAAAAATTCCTGCCATGTTTGCAAGAATCCATAGTGAGGGCTGACCAAATAGCTCAGCTGGTTAAAGTGCCTGCAAGCAGGCTCGGGGTTGGGGCTCAATCCCTGGGCCTGCCTGCTGGCCCTGCCCCTGGGGCATGCTGAGAAGGCAATTGAGATTGGGCATGGTGGTGTATGCCTGTAATCCCAGCTCTTGGGAGGCTGTAAATAGGCAGACTGCTACAAGTCCAATCTAGTAGAGACCCTGAATACCCTGTAAACCCTTCCCTAAAAAATACAAAAAAAAAAAAAAAAATCCATAGTGAAGGCGAATGTGAGACTTGACAGAAAATAATAGATTCAGAGTACACAGTTCAGTTGTTAATGACAAACAGACAAAAGTCCCCAACAAGCAGATCAGGTTCTGTTTTCAAGAGGGAACTCAAAAGGGTTTGCGCAGTAAAAATAGGTTTGTGCTGAGGCTCTCTTGTCTGAATCATTCATTGTATCTTCCACTGACAGGATAAAGTTGAAACTATTTTATCAAAGTTGGAATTGACACAAGAAGTGATATTAAGACTGTTCCATGGGCATTGTGCACCCATCACGGCCAAGTCCACTTGCAGGCCAATCAGTCGTAGCCAGGACCCTTTGCAGACCCGACCGAGGCACTGTGAGTGTCCATGCTGACTGGGCAGAGCATGGAGCTCAGGACTCAGTCTGTGGCCTATAAGACTGTGAGAGTGAAGGACCCGAGGCTAGGTGCTGCGCCTAGACTATCACCCTGAGTCTGACCCAGCGTGGGTAAGACTGAGCTTGTGTGAGAAAAGCCTTGATGACCAGACTGCTGGCAAAATGAAGAACCTCAGAGAGTTCTCTTTCTGCCCTGGGATAAGACCAGTGAGCCTCTGGATGAACCCTAGGAATGAGCTCTGTAGAAAGAAGTCCTTGACTGGATGACAGTAGGGTATCGGGTGATATGGATAGCAATGAAGTAATAGTCTGTTCCTTGGGGAGAGTCCATGCGATGCTTCTGAGAAAAATACTACCTTGGTTCTCAGAAAGGTGCTGCTTCCCACACCCAGCAAAACCTTTGCAGATGAGCCAACATGGAAGTATCTGTCTAACTAGGCAAAGGTAACTAGCAAGCTGCAGAAGTCCTACGTTCCTCGGCACAGGGACATGGCCTCCTCTCTGGAAATGACAAATACAGGCGCTCCTGCAGCTGGTGGAGAGTTCAGAGAGCTAGCAAGACAACCCCAGGCACACGGGCCCTTGAAGTCAGCCGTGTTCAGAGTATTTACATCATTGAAATGGAGAGCTGCTACAAACGAGGATGCTCCTCTTACCCACGTGCTCCTGGAGCAGCCACTCGTGTGCGGCTGGAGAGATCCTGCAGGAGGGCGTCTGTCTGCGGGAGGACACAGCTCTCAGCCTGACTGATCCACACACATCTCTGCTTCAGTGTGTCGATAGAGTGAAGAGCAACCCAAGTGGCCCTGCCACACACACGCAGGCTGGGCCACAGGTCACAACAGTAAGCGTGTACGTTTAGCACCACGTTCCCGTCAGATGTGACAGTGTGCATCACACATGAACACAGGCATACTCATAAGCGTAGTGCAAAACCCAACCCTCTCTATGAGCAGAGCTGCTCTAGCTTTTGCAGAGAAGCCTAAATCCATCCGCATTTTCACATATCCCAGGGGATCGTAATACTGCTTAATTTGCTCTTTCATGTATTCCTAAATGGTGAGAAATCTATGCCTTTTGGATTTCCATCCCTAAGATTCACATTTAAAAGAAAGAAGTAGAAAGGCATAAAATCAAGGTCAGGAAGATTAAGCCCCTTAATTCACATGCCAAACTTTCCATTTCCATTGTGGTTTTTGTCTCCCAGCTGAAGTTTGTCTTTTTGTGACATTTGCATTAAGCCCAGGGGACGGTTTGAGTGGAAACATGCTGAAAGCATAATTGAAACGCGGAGTGGTGCCTGTTGTCTAATTTGCATTTCCTCTCCCCAGGTAGGGAGCTTTCACTCCCCCCTCTCTTCTCCTGGGGTGCGCAGCGATTATTTCAAAGAATGATGTTATGCCATTGATTCCAATATATCCCCACATACAGTATATTATATGTGTAATTTTTTTTCTTTCCAGAAGCTATTTTAAATGTCACCATGATAAACTATATAGGAAAGTCATTGATAGGTTCAGAAGAGCGTGGATAATTCATTTGTCTCCCCCCACCCAGCCCAGATTGAACTTTCAAATATTTGTTGTCAAGTTTATTTATTAGAAATTTTCCTTTCAATAACCCACATGGTGTAACTTGGAGCTATTAGGAGTCTATCACTATAGAAACAAATATTTTAAAATAGTCATAAACACTTGTATCCCATCCTTAAATATGACCTTTGAATTCTGTACCTACAACCTGCACTGTCCTGATCTCTGCTGAAAACCTGGAAACCACTGGCATTTTGGATTTTCCACACATTAAATAATAAGAGACAAGGATGCACAGTGGATTGCACCTGTTGCACCCTTTAGTAGGGGATTTCAGGTGAGATTGTGATCAATAGGAAAGCACGGACTGGGTGAGAGAAGGAAGGATGCACAGTGAATTCCCCTTTTCTCAACTGACTATTTCATGCATGTTAACTTTGTCTAAAGTTGCCTAGGTCAGTAGCCGAGGAATAAGCTAGATCTCTGCCTTTTCTGAAGCTCAGGTCTTAATACAGGCTTCATTACTCATGTTAGCTTTGTTATTTCAGTCCATATCCTTGTCCCCCAGAGCCCTTCTGCTTCACACCTGGCCGGCGTCTCTGAGGATGCAGTGCCGCGGAGTAGGCTTTAATGCATAGGAGAGTAAATACCTTAATTTAATTCAATTTATTTTAATGCATATCAGAAAAGCTGCATCTGGTGTGTTCAGGATATAATATAAAGATTGTCCTCGGTTTCCAGAGAGGAAATTAGTTGCTGCCCCAAGCTGCAAGGATGCTGATAGGAGGGCCACAGTCCTTGCAGTCACAGCGCAGTGTCTTTATTTAGGAAGAACCAGACCTTAACTTCACATGAAATGATTTCTACAAGCAGTCCACTTGGGGAATATTCAGCACACCTTTATTGGAGCCTGCTAGGGGAAGGCACTGTAACTAGACTCCTTTATCACCATTTTTTCCTGGGAGAGGGAAGGCAGGCAGGGCTTCACAAGAGAAGCCAAGGATTTGCAGATGAGCAGATGCGCATCAGAATGGGCGGCCTGAGGCCATTGCCATGGCAACAGCATGCAGCCAGGCCAGAGCCTGGGTTCCCAAAGAGAAAGAAGCGGAAGGAGAGGCAGGGGCAGAAAACCAACTTTAAGGAGCAAGGAGAGGAGAAGTAAAGGCAGCTCCATCCAACTGATGGGAACACTGGAGACAACCCCATTCTGGAGCCTGGAGTGGGTACCAAGGGCTCCTGGCCAGTAGCATGCGCTGCCTGCCTCCTACCCAGGACAATGAGCCTCTGAGGGAGGTGCAGCTATAGACACCTAGCAATGAAAGACTTTGAGGAATGAAGGGGATGGGGGCTTTGTCCAAGGTCACAAGCCCAGGATTAGGAAAGCATTACAAGCTAACACTAACAATGGCCTTCAAGGGCGTGCTAGGTCTCTCGCTTACTCAGTGCCAGGAGTGGCTGGGAAAGGTAGAGGCCTAGCATCTTGACAAACAGTTTATTTTCCCAGGCTGGTTCTTAGCTTTGTCTGCAATGGATTCTGGGGGTTGAGGGTGGGGTGTGACATGGAGCCTCACCTGCCCCAGCGCTGGCATTGTGGAGGGGTTGCTGTTCCTTTACAGTTGCCCTTGGTGAATTCAGAGGTATTAGTCTGGAGAAAAGAAAAGAAAAAGACAGGTCCAAGCCTTCTGTTCCTGCGCTGGTGGATGAGCTGGAGGCCAGAGAAGCCCGCTCCTTCCCCATCCACTCAAGGAGTGGCCAGGACAGACCACGCCCTTCCATGTGTTTGCCGCTCATTGTGGGTTTAATCTCTCAGGAGCTCATCAGCTGCCACCTCTGGCGACACCAGAGGAGTCTGTGGGGTCCCCGGGGTGGCTGAGCTGGGGCAGCTGCCTGGTTCAGCTTGTACATCCATTCCCAGGAGCTGGATATGCCCAGAGCATGGGCCATTGGGACAGAAAGGCCAGACTGGGGTGCCTCTTGCTCCATCCCGAGCAGAAGGCATGACTTTGAGCAAGCTCGTCCACCTCTCAGAAGCTCAGGCTCTTCTCTATGAGATGGAAAATGATGCTTAGCATTTAGAGACCCCACTCTCAGTGAGGCTGTGTGGTCTGAAAGATGCTGCGCATAGCTGTCCTGTATAGAGGGCAAGACACACACTGAGGAAGAATACGTAAATACAGGCATGCAGAACACAAATAGACAGAAGTGTACATGAGACATTAAAATCTCACCAGACTGATGGCAATTAGGAGCACATTTTAGAAACGGCTGCTTGGGGCAGGATGAAGTGAAAAAGAAAAAGCCCACAGGTTGAGCAGTATGTCTGCAGATCCAAGCCGCTTGGAGGCTACAGGACAGTGTGGGACGGTCACCAGCAGGTTAGGTACTCGGGAACACTCCGGAAGTGGTCGTTTGGGACCTGTTACCATTCAAAATATACACACGGATTCCAACTGTGCACTGGGGCCATGCGAGTCTTGACGGGGACTGGGGAGAAAGAGAAGTCCCCACGCCCGACCTTGCCTACAAGTGACTTCAAGCTAACCCCAAGAAGCCGAGTGCTATCATGAAGGAATGCCCTCCAGGGCCAGCGTCCAGGAGAGACCAGGACTGAGTCTTTCACTCTTTACTTACTTCCCCTGCTGGGCTGCAGCGTGTCAAGAGGTCATGACGGCCCTTCTTCCGATTCCCCAGCCTGTTGGTTGCCTCCCCCGACTTGGAGACTCACCACTACCACAACAGTTTTGTCCTGGAGGGTAATGTGGCTAGCTGCATCATGGCAGATGGCCTCAGTGTGGGAACCGATTCTTTTTATTGCTAGAGATGTAGAGATTAATAAGAGCACAAGGCTCAATTCCCATTGTTCGCTCTGCAGAAGGGATGGATGCAGGAAGTAGACACTGGTCCAAGGAGACCAATGGTGCCTTCGTGTAGCTCCTGAGCTGAATGTTGAAGAATAGGAGTTACAAGGCTGAGGAAGCTCAGAAGTACTTCTGTCTGGCAGTCTTTCTGTGGGCACCAAGAGTGCTAGACACAGGAGGGGTGGTGTTGTGAGGTGCATGGACAGGAGGAGATGAACAACCTGGACGTGGAGGAGCACTGTGGGTGCCGCAGACTGTCGTGCAATGCAGAGCCACAATCTCTTGAGAGTCAGGTGGTGATACCAGGCCATGGTTGCCATGGCAAAGTCCAAGGCTTCCTTCAGGAAGCAAAGCTTCAGGTGGCCCTCAGGCCCCACGTTTCCTATCTTCTTGGTTCACTCTCTTCCCTTGCCCTCTGTGCCAGTCCTGCCAGGCTATGTCCATTCCTTTGCTATCACAGGACTTTTGGATAAGTTGGGCTTCTGTATTCCTGAACCCTAACAGCCTACCTATTACTTGTAATAACATTGGGTTAATGTCTTCTTCATTTCAGTTTAAGCTAGGAACTGTGTTCTTCTCTGTTCAACATAATAACCTTAACATCTAGCATGGTATAGGTTGTCACTAAGGATCTGAGGAAGGAAGGAAGGAAGGAAGGAAGGAAGGAAGGAAGGAAAGGAAGGGAGGAAGAAAAGGAGGGAGGAAGGGAGGGAGGGAGGAAGGGAAGGAAGGAGGGAGGGAGGGAGAGAGGGAGGGAGGGAGGGAGGGAGGGACGGAGGGAGCAAAGAGGATTTAGCTGAGGAGATTAGGAACTTCCTGCAATCGGAGCTCCCCCACCCAGGCCTCCCACGGCTCTCCTTTGCTCTCCTCCCCAGCTGAGGCTGTCTGCAGGTCAGGGCCTGGACCCTCACACTGGCAGTGGAAACCAGATCCTCCCAGCTGGCTTTTCAGGAGTCATTTTCTTCCAGTGACGAATGCTAGTTGATGCTGCCAATGCAGGCAATGCCCACTCAGTTCATTTCTAAGAGCTGGAACCAGGCGCACGCAGAGCATCGCAACTGTTGCAATGGTCAGAGAAAGCGAAGGGACGGGGGTGGGCACTGCGGGTGTTGCAGGGACAACTTGTGTATCTACGCAGGCGCCTGGGGAGTCCTGGTACCAATGACCAGAGGCAGAGCTGCTCTGTGCACTACAGGCAGCGGGGCTGACCAAGGTCCCGGGCACTGGTGCTCAGCACAGAAACAATTCTGGGAGGCCTGTCCTCCCAGGGGTTGTCCTTCCTGAGAGCATGTCATGGCGAAAGGCAGGTGCACCAAGTTGAAATCTTGACTTCTCACTGACCAGTCACCTGTGTAAGGGGCAGTGGCTTTGCCTCAGTTGCCTTATTTAGAAACCATAAGTGGGGGGATCCTGATAGCGCTCTATCCTGGGTCATTGTGAAGACGGCAGATGTGGGACAATGCTGAGTCCTGAGTCTTGCACGTGGAACGCGTCCCGTCCATGTTAGCTAAGCCTCTAGACACCCAACAGGACTGTTACCATAAGCAACATCTCTCCAGAACAGAAAGATCAGCTCAGTTCATCGAGGGATGTGCATGGCTGGACAGCGTGCCAGAGTCTGTGTTGATGTCAGTGCCAAAGGTATTTCCAAGGAAGTTCCCAGTAGCAATAATGTAACAGTCTCAAACTGCAAATAGCCCCAGTGCCCACTGATAGTGCAACAGCCAGATAGAGGAATACTATATAGTGATTGCGATAAATACAGTGGTTCACGTAGCATATGGGGATTGTCAATTACTGCTTAGTGACCCCAATGGACCATGGTGGCTTCAGCTTATGGATAAGTCTCACAAAATACTCTACCATTCCACTCATAGGCGATGCTAATGCAGGTGAGACTCAACTATGAGCTTAGTACTCAGGGTACCATTGCCTGCAGAAAGGAGCAAGGGATTTTCCTTAGGAGGGGAGGGGACTGCTCAAATTTCGTGTCACGGTCCGGACGACGGCACCCAGGTCTGCCCACATCGTGAGTATTTGTTGCGCTGTCCTCCCTGATGCGCGCCTTTCTGTATCTATGCTGTGTCGCAAGTAAAGATTTATTAAGCAAACAAGCCTATGCAGCAGAAAGTTAAAAGCCAGTGCATTAGTGCCCCTGCTCCTTCCCCAGTTTTCTTCTCTTAGTTTTTGTTTTTTGTAGTGTGAGTACATTACATGAAGAATTCCACAGAGCAGGAGAATGAGAGAGAGCAAAACAACTAATTTCAGTACATCATTGCGATTGCTCTATTGCTTTATTTTACTTCTAGTTATTGTTAATCTCTTCCTGTCTCTAATTTATAAATTAAAATGTATCGCCGTATGTATGTATGCTAATTTAGAAAGTAAATGTTATCATAGCATGCATGTACCTGCATATAATTTTATCTAGTGTGCATGTGTAGCGTATATAGGATTCAGCGCTATCCATGGTCTCAGGGCTCCACCGGGGTCACAGAACATGTCCTCCCGGGAGAGCATACTTAGCAAGTAATACAGTTCTATGCTATCTTACAAGGGGTCCCAAAGTCTGTACCGGAAAGGACACAGGTCAATGCAGGCCCAGACAACGGGTGCTGGGAGCCATAGTTACAGACCTGCATGCCAGGCATGGAGGGGACCGTGACCAGCTGCTGTACCCACTGCTGGTGACCATGCCCCATGCTCCCTGTGCTCCATCCAGGGCCTGACTCTCCTGTTGCTCCACCGTTCAGCTCTGGGGCTTGGCTGTCATGCACCCATTCCCACTTCGCTGCCACCACTACCCCCTCTTGGCCAGGAAATGTGGACACACAGCAATCTAATTGCCTGTTTTCTTTCTCTGCTCTGGCAACTAAAGGCACGATAGACTAGACTATAATCTGTGGACTGAGTCTTTCAGGTTTGCAAAAGTTCCTATGAGATTTCTTGGGCAGCACCGTTCTAGAACAAGAGCAAGCCTGATCCTGCCTGCCCACACTGTAGCAGTCCACGCTCCTGGGAGGCACCCTCACTGCCCAACTTGTCCCCATCTGTCCCGCTGCATGTCCAGCCTGTCCCTCTGCTTGCTGACATCTCGCTCCACTTCCAGCTTGCATCTGGCTGACACGTACCCACTTAGTTCCCTTCATCTGTTTTGTTACTGGGCCCGGAACCCCGTGTCTGTGGAGTAACTCCAACGTCTTCCACTCTCCTAACGGCTTCCAGTCTTCTACCCCTCCACATTCCAGCTCCAGTGTTGCCCACGTGAAACTGTCCTCAATGCTTCCCAGGACTCTGTGATTTTGTCCAGAAATGCGAGCATGCCAGAATTAGATCACTTCCCTCAGGTGTCACAGTGCATAGCTGGCTGTCCCCTGTTCCCGCTCACCTTGGCCTCCACAGTGCCCAGCACCTGCCTGGAAGCTGGGAGATGGCCAAGCACGTGTCCTGCTGGCATGAAGTCCATGTCACAGTCAGTGTCACTTGCCTTGGTCTAGAAGGGCACCCGGGGCAGGGAATGCAGGGTGGCCCACGCTGAACAGGACAGAGATGTTCTCAGACTAAGTTGTCCAGCCTACCCACTCTCTTTCTGTTGGCTTTCTTCTTCCCAGTGACCTTCAGTGACTGCAGGGGCAATGACAAGCTGCGCTATGAAGTCTCAAGCCCTTACTTCAAGGTGAACAGCGACGGTGGCTTAGTCTCCCTGAGAAATGTCACCGCAGTGGGCAAAACGCTATTTGTCCATGCACGGACTCCCCACGCAGAAGACATGGCTGAGCTCGTGATTGTCGGGGGAAAGGATGTCCAGGGCTCCTTGCAGGTAAGTCAGCTGCTCGGGATGCGTCAGGTCCAAGAGAGATGTTAGATCCTGTCTGCCTTCCTCGGAGAGTGTTTCTGCTGCGTTGTGAGCCAGTGTCATTTTGGTATTGTCGTTTCTGGAAATGGCAGACATTTAGCTCAAGAGGAAAAAACATTGGGTGGGAATGTATTTGCTCATGCAGCTGATACTCTTCAGGGCTATATCTGCCATTAGGTGTGGCTCTGTGCCAGTGCCCCGATGCCAACGTCAGCTTGGCTTGGCACCTGGCTTGTGCTGCCATGGCACCTCGGTTGGCTCCGCCCTGAGTGAATCCCACCCCCGCCGCTATGCTGCCCAGCATGAAGGGGCCCCGGCTCTGCTAGTCTTCTGGGGCGCCTGGTCCCAAGACTCTCTTGCCCATGCCAGCCTACACTTGAAATCACATCGTTGGCTATTATAAGATCGCATTCCCGCCACCAAACTAAGCACTGTGCTCACTGGGTAGAGATGCTCTGCTTGGCTATGTCTGCATCCCATGTCTCTTCCTGAGGCTATCGTGGCATCCCCCAGCACCCACTCACGGAGACTGGGGCAGAAAAATATGTGTCCATTCAGAGTAAACGAAAGTGTCTTGGGCAAAGGATTGCACGGCGTGTCGGGCGGGCGGGCAGGAGCGCGAGGCCCATGCAGCCCTGGGGCAAGGCGGCCACTGAGGGTCAGTCTCCTTCACCACGAGCTGTGTGCATTTTCTCCCCCTGTTGCACAGGGTGCTGGCCCCCACCACCACACATATGTGTGCTCTCTGTGCATGCCACGAGTGCCACTCGGGCTCCCCCATTGTGTCATTCAGACTTTTTGCTGTCACTGGCTCATGTGCTCCACCTTGACCAGAGCACCAGAGACCCTGGCTTCTTGCTTAAAGCAGGTTTTGCCAATATTCCCAGCAAGACTTCAACAGAATAAGGACAGTCCCGGTGGCCCCAGCGCAATGCACCTCTCCTCCTGCCTACCTGCTCCTCTGTCCTTGGTGCTCAGAACCCTGATTCTCATTACCTCACTCCATCTGCCATCCTTTCCTGCCCCCAATCTTTCACTCTCTGTGACTTGGTTCAGAGCGAGGTGAGCACTGCACACCTCCGTGCAGTGGAAAGAAAGGATGACTGGCGGGCTGACAAGGCCTTCCCACAGTGCTGCCTGCGTGGTCTTTAGAGAGTCCTGTGGCCTCTTCATCTTCACAGCACAGGGTTCACACAGGCTGAGATGGTGCATACCAGCCCCCTGGCTGCCCCCTCTGCCACCTTGCTCATGGCCAATACAGCCAATTATGTCTGGCTTCACCTGAGAGCGTCTTACCCAGGGCAGTGCTTCTGGAACCTACCATCGATTGCTTAGTTTAGGGATGCACTCTACCTGTCATTCTCAGACTGGACAAACTCTGTAATTCCCCTTCCTACTTCTGACTCTGAGCATCTTAGGTTGTAACCCCATGAATCATGTCATATGTCATGATGTCTTCAGAATCAGCAGGCTGTGAGTGCACATGCCCGGCACTGTGGCTGTGTGCCAGCGTGCCACACCAAGGCTTCCCCTCCCTGAGCCACCATCACCTTCGCAGCTCCTCAAGGACCTGGGGTATGAATGATGTTCACATGACTGAAGCACTGAGCAGGCAGGGCGTTCAGAGAAGAGGTCTTCCTAGGAGCAAGGGGTGCTGTGAGGCTTGCACCAGAGGCTGTGTTCTTGACCATTCCTCGGTGGACAAGGTCATCACACGGGGGCTCATGATTGCGAGTGGAAAAGATGATGTTGTTGCATGTAACTTGAAAGGAAATGGGAGGGATCCTGAGCTCTTCTCAGGACATCTTCACTTGGAAAGACTGGGAGAGGAGGTTTTCCTGCAGCGGCTCAGGTGTCTGGGTCTCTTGGGGCCCCTGAGAGGCCACCCAAGGACACCATTCTTTTGAGCTCTGGATGTTTCTCATTTGTGGCTGTCTGAATGCATCAGGGTTGGCTGTGACTGTTGGCTTCCTGCAGCGCTCCTAGGGCCTGCTCTGCCACCCAGCATGCCAGACTCTGGCAGAACAAGAGAGATGTCCATCTCCTCATCTGGTTATTTTCTGAGGTTTAATATAGGTGTTATGAAGGCACCCAGATGTTCATGTGATTTTTTTTTTTTTTTTTAACAGCACCAGAAAATGAGGAGAAAGGACTAGGAAAAGAAAACAAATACATAGCAAAGAGTCCCCCTGAAGGGAGCTGAAACCTGTATGGATCTCTAGCTGGTGTTGTGTAAAGGTCCTACTGTGTGGCCACATAGGCCAGCAGCCAGAGAGGGAAGCAGCAGGTACAGCACCCAGCCAGGAGGGCCATGGACATGTGCGTGCAAGGTTAAGCATCAGACGGGGGGAGAGGTGAGTGGTGCCTGTAGGAAAGGTGGGATTGGACTTGGGGCTCATTTCCTGCCCTCATGTGTCACAAATCCTGGCTCGTGTGGTCCCCTAGCAGTGGGCACATAGTGCTGTCACCATGTCCATGACAGGGGATCTGGGGCACAGAGATGCACGACTTGCCCCAGACTGCATGATGATAGGCATCGAAGCCAGGTCCTGCAGCCCGCTCCTGAGTCCTGGCCTCTGGCCCTCTCTGGGGCTGCCCTTTCCTTCCTTCAGGATCAGGCTGTGCTGACCTTTGAAGGATGGTCCTTGGTGGGGAGGGCAGTGTCTAGTTGTCTGCAGGTCAAATCTCACTTTAGCTGTGACCTTGGACAGATTATTTGACCTCCTGAGCTTCTGTTTAGTTTGGATTTTGTCATCCATAAAGAAGGGATGAGAACAGACCTGCTAGGGTCTTCACGGAGATCCACCGGGACAGTGCAGGGCACAGTGGCAGCATTCAGCCAGGGCCGTGGTAATGACCCTTCCAACAAGCTCAGTCTGCTCTGCTTCCAGCACTTTCCATCCCCAAGACCACTGGTGCTATTATCATCTGATTTCACGGGTGAGGAGTTTGTGAGGCAGGAGGCTTTGTCCCATGGCAGGTGGGTGGCAGAGGTGGGTGGGGCCCAGCCCCCAGTCCTGTGGCTCTTGAACTCCTCCTCCTGAGAAGGAAGCTCCATGGCTTTAGCTCTTCGGACAGAGCAAAGTCAGGCAGCAGTCACTGCCTGCAAATGCAAGGGCAGCAGCACGCGCAGGGTCTGCAGCCCAGCTGCCAGGTCCTCAGAACCATTCAGCGCCCTCCCTGTGCACTCTGTGGTCCTGGCTGATGCTGACAGGACAGTCCCTATAAATTCTGGCTGCCCCTTTGCCCTGTTCCTGCCTGCATCACGAATCCTGGGACTGGTGGTGCCCTTTGCAATGTAGTGCAGTTTATCACCTCACCGGCAGCCAGGGCTCTGTAGCCTGTAGGGACAGCCTTCCCCTGCTCAGGAACAGACCCACACAGCACATTCCCCACACAACTAGAGCGCCAAACCTGAGGGCCCATTCAGGGGCCCAGGGGAGCTGAAAGGGAATTCTACATTCAAGGCACAGGGGAGGCGGACAGGCACCAGTAGCCCAGGAAGGGCAGAACGAGGACTGTAGGGAGAGTCCACCAGGGACCTGGTGAGGAGGAAGCAGTGAGAGCTCAGGGTTAAATAAGGGCAGTGGCTGGGTTTTGAGATATTTCCAAGTGCACGTACCTCGCGTGTGTGTATTTCAGGTGCATCACTCCCCGCCCTCATAGCCTGCTGTGGAGCTGCTTAGATGCCCCTCTTCTCACACAGAGAACTTGGTTCCAAGTGTACCAACTCAAGATGGGCTGGGATAAGACTGAGCTCTGGCTTTCTGTCCAGACACCCCCTCTACTTCCTCACTCTCTGCTTTCCTGGAGGCTGTGCCCTGGGTGGCCATTGCCGTCACTTGAGGGTCAGAAGATAAGGTCCTGCGTTAGAGGCACACCGCAGCAATGAGGCCCTGTGACCTACCACTTCCAGGGAGACAGATCTAAGAACCAGCATCTAAATCGTCCTTCCTGGTGATGGGGAGGGGTGGAAACAGGCAGAAAGGGAGTGGGTGGGAAGGAAGCATCCCTGGCCTGCAGCGCATTGAGCTGGAGCACCTGGGGCCTGGAGGCAGTGGCCAGTGCGAAGCTGCTCTGAGGCTGTCGGTCTGGAGGAAGAGCATCATGAGTGTAAGGGTTGAGCTTTGGTTGGACAGGACGCAGCTTGTGTTCTGACCAACTGTGTGTCCCTGGCTGAGTCTCTCAGTGTCCTGGACCTTGGAATCCTCATCTGTGAGACAGAAGGGCCTCTGGACTCCAGGGCACAGCCTCAGCTCACCGGGCATAGTGGGCCATCGCAAAATGGGTGCATCAACGGGGCTACTGTGGGCCTCTTGAGGAACGATGAGGAGCTGGGGGTCCCACACGTGTGCTGAGGCTGTGAGACAAGCCAGAGGACAGGGCAGGGGAGAAAGTGGGGTCAGAGGATGTTGAGGGAGAGCATCTCAGGCAGCAAGGGGGGATGCCCAGCCTAATGCAAACAAGGCAGATTCGAGGATTCTCCAGGGCACCGCAGCACAGCGCAGACCCAGCTCTCCTTTAATGAAAGCATGTTCTTCCCCTCCTTGCCCCACTGCGCGAGACCCCACTGCACCCAGAAAACCCACGGCCCAAACAGAAAGGCCAGCTGTTATTTCTGCATTTTTTAGTGGCTCAGAATCCAATATCTACCTGGGCTCCATAGGGCCACCTTGGATCTGAGGAAGGAGACGCAGCTCACTCCCTGTCTTTTGATACCATCTGAGTTACTGAGGACAACCAGCCTACACTTCCACTCGCTCTAGAGCTCTCTGGCCCACAGAAGGTGATAATGTACCTGGCTCACAGATGCAAGCCTGGGCATAACTGTGCCTTGCTCCTGCAGCACTCATGCTTGTTCACCATCTAGCAAGGACAAGGAGGAGCCCAGCATTGTGGACATGTATGAGCATGTGTGTGCGTGCCTCTGTGTGTGTGTGTGTGTGTGTGTGTGTGTGTGTGTGTGTGTGTTTGTGTATGTTTCAGACTTGCCCAGGAAAGCCACGATCCATTTCTCGTGCACAGATATCTTTTCTTGCTATGTACATGGTATGCAGCCTTTCCCAGACCCCTCTAAGAGCTCATCACTTGCTTATGGTTCTGCGTTAGGCCTTTGTAGCCTGCACAGAGGTGGCAACAGCAAGGCATTGTTGTGACATCAGTTGAGGAAGCTGATGAAATCAGGCTAGGAGGAGGTATCAGAGAGCCTGTAGGGACTTCCTTACAGTTTGGGGAGTAAAAGAGCTTTTACTGTCTTCACTCCTTCCTCCCTTTCCTCCTCCTTTTCCTCCTTCCTTCTCCATGTTTACTTCTTTGTCCTCAGTCTGAGCCTCAGACACAGCCAGTGCTCAGTACATGTCACATGAACAAAAGGCTGAGTGAGACATATGGCTCCACCTGCCACTCCCTACTGGACTCCGCCTCCTGGAATCAACACGTAAGCTTTCTCAGGTACATCCAGCTGTCCCACAATGCACACTGGCTGCTGCTCAGGCTGCCCTCCCCCTCCACCATGGCCCCTACTGCCAGTTGGCCTGCGGGCTCCATCCATGTTGCAGGACTGGCCGAGAGCCCCGTCTTCAGCAACATCTCTGTCTCTCTTGCTGCTCAGTGAGGTCCTTGTCCTCCGTGCTCTCTTAGAACCCGGTCAGGTCCATCCAGACACTAAGCTTGGACTGGGCTCTTCAGTGCTCATGCCCTCTCCTGTCTGAGCCCCTGAGCTCAGGAACCTGGCGCCTGTGCAAGACATGGAAAGGCCATACTGGAGCCAGCTTAGCTCAGGTATCAGTGGAGCCCATGGCCTGTGCTCCAGCTCCTTCAGCTGTGAATGGGCACCTAACATCATCAACCTCCTGTGATACCATGGGCATTACATGAGTGAGAACATGAAAAGCACCAGGACCAGCGTCTGACGCGTTTAGATGCCTTGGAAATGTCAATTATTCCCCAGGATTGGGTTGTCAAAGACAGGTATACAAAGCACGTACGTGACAGAAGAAGATTCACCCCTTTGCTCAGGCCCATGAGACCCAATGTCGTCCTGTGGAGAACCTGGCCGGGGTTCCAGGTCCCAGGCCACTGGGTGCCATGAGCAGCCATGCCTACATGCCTACTCTGTGGGAAGGACCAACTCAGCTCCCAAGGGGTGGATTCTTCTGTGGGTCATTTAGACATCAAAGGACTGGGCAGGATTTAAGTTAATTCAGAATAATTTACATTTCAGTACCGAAGTCAGTGCAAGGTAAAACTGGGCTGAAGAAAGGGAAATCAGGTTGCTCAGATTAAATGAAAAATGTAATGATAGAATTGCCCCCTTCTGTCATTTTTAGAAATCCTTAAATATAAAGTGAATACAGTTATGACAGAAGCTGAAAAGATTAAATTTAAGGTTGTTTAGCCTGGGTGTCCTTATCACTGTAAATACGTAATTTAAAAGACATAATTTTGGTTCTTAATCCAGTTTGAAGAGTGAATGTAAAAATAAATCCAAAAAATAATCAAATGAAAGAAGGCAATTGAAGGAAGGAAATCTTTGGAAAACCATTTGTTTGTGTTTTTAATTTTTTAAACATAAAATATTTAGTTAAAACTGCCAAGAAGCCAATAGCAACAGTCGTATGTAACCTTCCCCAGAAGGATTGTAATGTTTACATCCACTTCCCAGGACCTCAGGGCTCCATTTATTAAGTATCTTGGGGGATTCCTGAGTAGGGTCCCCAAAGCAAAGACTGGGTGCCCCGTTACTACACTTGTACTCTATGGGCTATTCAAGCAAATTGCACTGGACAGTATTAAAGTGTCCTAGAGTCACCCCAAGTCTGGATCAGGTCCCACATTTGCTACCTACCAGCCACACACTACTGAAATTGTGTCACTCCTTGAAGCTGCCTGCGGTGCCAGAATGTGTTCCGTCCACGCTCACAAGTGCCACGCTGACCACAGTGCCGGATGAACGGAAAATTCTCCATCACGGTGGATCCACTGATTATTCTGCAGTGACACATCCAGCATGTTGCTGTCACTTCTGTGCAGTTTTTCCCTCTTTTGCTGCTTCATGTGCTAGACAAAAAATATTTGTGTACACATTTTGCTGAGATAGTCTTTTTTTTTTTTTTTTTTTTTTTGTCTTTCGTAGTTTTGTACAGCCCTGAGCCAATCATTTGCATCGTCTTCATCTTGGTCATTTTATTTATTTATTTATTTATTTATTTCTATTTATTTATTTATTTGGTATTTTAGGGAAGGGTCTACAGTGTATTCAGGGTCTCAATAGTAGATCAGATGCATAGCAATTTGCCTGTTCACAGCCTCCCAACAGCTGGGATTACAGTTACATGCTACCATGCCCAGCCTCAATTGCCATCTCAGTGTGCCCCAGGGGCAGGGTCAGCATGGGATCGAGCCCCCAGCCTCTGTGCCTGCTTGCAGGTGCTTTAATTTCCTGAGCTATTTGGCTAGGCCTCCTTTTTGGCCATTTTTCAGCTCATCAGCAAGACAAATGCCATGCTGGACAGAAGGGACTTGACTTTGTTTCTTTAAAGCACCCCAGCTGCTTTAAAAGTGAGAGCAGGCAGCTATGGGAAAATGCATTACCTGTTCTCAAATCCCCATCACATGGATGCGGAGTGACACTGAGCTCGTAGAGCTAGTCAATTCTATCGATCTTTCATCCATGAAGTGTGTATTACAGGCATCCTCGAGGGAAGTCGGTCTGCGCACTCACTGCGGCCATAATGCAATGACAAGTTAAAGATGTAAAGAGCTGACAGGCACTGCTTTAACAAGTGTGATAACTTCAAAAACCTGTGAATTACCAGTTTCCTTGGCAAAAGCCTCCCCAGTAACTACTGAGGAAGATTAGTATCCATTTAACTGTCACCCAAATTGGGCAATATATATAGCTGAAAACTATCCTACAGATCTAAGACTTAAGCTTTTAATAGGGTATCAGGCTGTTACATTTTGACACATGGCCATATTGTTGTGTTCCTGACTCTTAGTTCTGTGATACTGTTCAACTATAGATAAAAAGGCACCCTTCGATTCATTAATTTAAGTAGATAACAGATTGCTGTACAGATAAAAAATACAAAAACTATAATCTGAAGATAAATTTTAATTGAAATGCTTGGGGGAAAGTAACTGAGCCCATCGAAAGCGCAGATAACTGAAAATGGCCCCCTTTTAGCTTGGGAAAGCTGAGAATTTCATTTTGTTCAGCAGCGCAGTTCAATAAATATATGCTGCGTCTCATTTGTCATTTTAAGTTTTCTTACATAGTCACATTCAAAGGAAAGAGGTGAAATAAATTTTAATAATATATTTTAATTCCATATATATATATATATATATATATATATGTATGTATATAACACATATCTCAATGCAGTGTCACTTCAAAACCGGGAATCAATGTGAACAGTGTTCAGGATTTTTATTATTATTATTCTTTCACCTTAGGTCTGAAATCTGCTGTGTGTTTTATGCTCACATAACATCTCCCTTTAGACAAGGCACTTTTAAGGGTTGTACAACCTGCCCATCAGTAGAAGATACCCACACATTGGACAGGGTCGCTCTGGAATGCTCTGGGAACATGCACATGTTTTGAAAGTGGGTGGAAAGCGCTGTTCTCGAGTGCCTGGCCCTTGCTAAGCCAAGGCCTTCAATGAACCCACACACGTCTCTACTTCGCATGTCTAAGTAGCCGCTCCGTGCCTGGGAGTTGGTCCCGTTTTGCACACGGGGAAGCAGCTCAGACTTAGTAAGGCTGAGGAATTTACCCAGTGTCTTCAGTGCCTGGCAGAACTGGCAGCTGGGCAGAGACTTCAAGTCGGACACAGTTGCTAGTGGTTCGGTAATCCTGACATTCGAAGTTAAATTAGCACGCTTCCATAACCCAGGAAAACTAGGAAAGGACATAGGAAAATGAAAAACCAGGTAGAAATAAAAAAGCGAGTCGAGCGATGCTCCTGAAGTCTGTCCCATGAATAGAATCTTGAGAAAAGGGCCTCAAAAGCCCCTTCATGTAAATTCTTCCAGGGCCAAGGTTCTTATTTGTCTTTGTGCCAAGTCTACAAAAATGCCTTAGGTTTGTATTTTTCCTTCTGGTTTCTCCAGTCATTTTCCAAGGCATTACCTGATTTCATCCTCTCAGCAATGAATGCGTGGCAGCAGACGGTGAAGCTCTCTCTTCATAATCAGGGAACGCAGACCCATATGTACTAGCCTTAGGTCAGCACTGGTCACGTGGCAGCGCTGTGTAGAGTCTCACACTCAGCTTCCCACCAGCCATTGGCCAGTGCATGGAAGAGAGCATCATGGGAAGTTCATCTGCACCTACCAGGGATCATAGAGTATGATCACATGATAGAGTGCATGTTTCCTAGGCTCTGCCTTATGCCTATAGCCACTTGTCTTTTACAGTTACCATAAATCAAATACTAGAGAAATCTAAATGTAAATATAGGAAGGATAACATCTTTTCTTAGGTCCTTTCCTACAGGAACTCCAAGAACTCCTATAGATATACTTGGTCACTGTGAGCTCTGTGGTCAACGTGACTGCTTCTCCTAGAGATGAAGAGTTAAAGAGATTCCAAGTGGTTAGAAATAAAGTCTCCAGAGAAAACTTGAGGTAGATGGGCAGCCCTGTGTTGCCATGACACTTCAATGAAACTTTCCTCAAGGGCGGAGCCTTTGGAAATAGACTCTCAGGAAAGGTGTGTGGTCTGTAGAGTCTGGCCCTCAGCTTTGAGGTGCAAGAAGACCCAGTTGACACAACCCAAGGGCTGTCTTGATAGCTTTTCAGCTTCATCATTCAAAAACTAAGTAACAATGGCAAGGGACAGGGTCAGTCTGTCTGTCTCTCTGTTATCTGTCTGCTCTTAGCCCAATACAGGGAGAAATCAAATTACATGGTTTCATCCACATTTATAAGTCAGGATGCTGAGCACCTGGAGAAAAGTTACTCAAGACAAGCATCACGGCCTGAGCCTTCCATCTCCTCCTCTATCTCTGGACCACTGATCTAGATATTATCTGTGGCAGATGCCAGAGCCACACCTCTTCCTAGAGGCCACATGGATGATGTTGTTGGTCTTCACCTTGAAGTCCTGCTTAATGTCAGAGGGAGCCAAGTTCAGTCTCAGCATGCCACATAAGCCAATAGGCAGGACCTTCAGCCTGTCCCAGGGTCTAACTATATTATAGCTAATCTTTTTTTTTTTTTTTTTCTTGTGGTTGATCTTTTTTCTCCCTTGTGCTAGAATGTGTAGAACCTCTGCACAGAACCCTCAGGAGTCCCACAGTAAGGACAAATATAATGAATGGCTACATCCCACCGAGGCTACTGGTTGGGACATTTCTGTCCTTTCAATAAATCAAAAAGTAACAACAACCAATAGAACATATTGTGTGTTTGGTTATCAAAATATGAGATAGTTTCTTTTTTTAGAGCTGAAAGAAAGTTTGGTAATACTCTTTCCTAAAATTTTTCTGATACTATGGAAGAATTTAGTACCTTTATATTGAGCTAAACTTTATCCCTTTTCTTTTCCTTCTTTCTTCCTTCCTTCCTTCCTTCCTTCCTTTCTTTCTTTCTTTCTTTCTTTCTTTCTTTCTTTCTTTTCAACACAGGGTCTCACTACGTAGTGCAGACTGCCCTAGAACTCTCTTATGGAACCCTGGCTGGTGTTGAGCTAATGGCTGTCCTCCTGCCCCAGCCTCTGAAGTGTTGAGATTACAAGCATGCACCACTATACCTGGTTTCTTATCTTTTATTTTGAGGCAGTCTTGCTAAATCACTAAATGGTACCAGTTTGCCTGAATCTTGTGGTCCTACTTCCTCAGCTTCTCAACGTGTCAGAATACTTGCTCTTTTTCCCCCCTCCATTATGCAAAGAAAGATAAAGTTTTCAAAAAGGACTCTGACTATTACTCCATACTCATTTTCAGAACTTTGCACATCAGTAGACCTAAAAATAGGCAGAGAAATTATAGACACACAAACCTCTTGGCAATGCCTAGTCTAGCAGAAGTGGAAGGAGGAAGGAGCTTGCACATCAAGGGCTCCCCTACAGCATGTGTCTGTGGTTGCTCCAGGGCTGGGAAGCAGTTGGACTATTTTCCAGGCAGAGGTTTTAAAACACACACCTTGACCTTGGGGCAACCTCCAGTGGGCGAGCTCCTGCTCAGACCCTGCTGGCCCTGGCCATTGCCCTCCAGTCTTCCACAGTGCAGAGGGAGGACCATGGCCCTTCCCTGCTGCAGCTGCGCCCTCTAGTCAGAGAAGGTGAGCCCTGAGCCCACCAGGGGGCTTTTCCTTTCCCTGATGGCTGCCTAGTTTTCCCAACTGGCAACTATTTATGGAAATCAAGTGGTTCCTCCAAATTTCCATCCTTTTGCAAAGAACAAAAATGGATACATTATCAACCAAACTTTTCATCATGTCAGGGAAATTGGAGTTCTAGTGATGGCAACTTTTTACAACTTCTTTCTTTGGAAGATATAAAGCTATAAACAATGGTAGTTCTCCAAGAGACTCCAGGAATGACTGAGCAAATATAACCAGGCTTTCTGCCTACACATTTGCCTGTGCATGCTGCAATTTTATTCACTCCGTATGTATGTGTATACATAGTGGATGTTATGTATATATCCACCCTGCAGTGAAGGGTAAGAGAGCTAATCAGGACGGCCCTTGGTTGCAGCATTGTCCCCTTTCATGAGCCCTGCTTATCGCAGGTAACTGAGTTGTGGCGGCTCTCTCACTCCAACTCCCCTATTTAATTTGCCCCTGGTTAGTGAGGCGGAGTCCTGAAGGGCGTGGCTACTGGGCCCATGGGCCTTGCATTCGGCGATTTCCTCTGCTGTGGAGGCGAGAAAGTAAGAAAGAGGACTCCGAAATCGACTCAAATCAAAGAAGTGTAGACGAAGTTCTCTTGATATTTTCTTAAATTCTATAGAAATGTTACAATTTTGGTTTCGCGTTGTTAGGAAAAGTAAAATGGCAGTGCTGTGGTTTGTATGTAGTTGTCCCCCCAAAGCCTCATGTAAATCATGGGGCTGTCAAGCACAGGGTTCAAGGGGCGGGGCGTCAGGGGGCGTGGCCAAGAGAGGTGCTAATCGTTAAACTGACAGCCTGTGCTGTCAGAGTGCACCCCCCCAACCAGGTGGCGGTTCCACACAAAGGCATGGAGCACATCATCCTGGACACGGCAGTACCCCAGTCCCCCCTCCGGGCCCTATCAAGGGAGCGCAGCATCTTGAAACCTCCAGGAACTATGAACTAAATAAACCTTTCCTCCCTTAAGCTTGTGTGTCGGGTATTTATCCCAGCAATGACAGAATAGTAACTAAGACAGATGGGTTCGATGGACTTGGTCATTCTTGTGAATCCAACACCTACGGAACCTGGCACTGAGTAGGTAATTCATCTAAGGACTCGACAAATGCTGCAGAGGAGGCTAACAATGAGGGCTGTGGCCAACGTGTGTATAGCTCCAGCTCTGCAGAACGGACCACTCTCTACTCTCTGTTCTCATGTTAAGCCATTCAATCAGTAGAGGACTCCAACAGAATAGATACCATTATCTTTATTTTACAGAGGAATATATTGGCAGAAGATAGGTGACCTGCCTAAGGTCACCAAGCTAGAATATTTTTGAGATATGATTTGTAGTCAGACTCTTAAAAAAAAAAAAAAGCTATTAGCACGGCATTTGATCCTTTTTGTCAAACTAAAGAAATAAGAACTGAATACTATATGGCAATAGAGTAGACTGAGACAGCTTGAATACTGGCCTCCGAAAGGTTGATGAAGCAGCCCTTGTCAGCCTGGAGAATAGTCTCTTCTCCACATGCAATCTGTGAAGCCGACTGGTCTCTTTCCTCCCACTAAGGAAGAGGATGTGGTCATAGGCATCTCGCATGGCTCTAGGGACCCTTGTAGGATACAACTAAGTCTCAAAAAGAATCACATGCTGTAGGAAGGGACTATTAACAAGGCCATACTGATTAGGGTAAAGTCAAGCCCATAAGTAGCAGATGCAAAAGATTGAGACAAGGAATTAATATGTACAAAAATGTCACTGACTGCTCCACAGATGTTTACTCTCTTGCTAATCTAATTATGTATTGCTAACTTATTGATCAACAACTCAAGCCATGCTCCAAGGCTGGTACACGTGGCCTTAGTGAGCCCTACGCCAGAGCCCAGTGCCCACAGCCTTTCGTCTTTCACTGCAGAGTAAAGGCCCTGCCCGTGCCGTCCGTCCTGAGCTTTCTCAGCCCCCCTCTCATCACCTCTCACCCCTATTCATTCATTCTTTCTTTCTTTCTTTCTTTCCTTCCTTCCTTCCCTCCTTCCTTCTTTCCTTCCTTTCTTCGTGGGGAAGATGAGCTCTCTCTTTCCTTGCCGACATCTCCCTTTATTTGCTTCCTGAACCTGCTCCTTCCTGCCTCTTCTCCGTAAGTCCATCTTCAAGTGTTCCCTCCGCCTGCATCTTTTGCTTTACCTTCCATCCTGCTCAGGTCTCCCACACTGAAGCCAGTTCCTGTAGTGCCCTCCTACCTTTGTCTCTCTGCCCTCCCTTTCACGGGCCTTCCTGGAAGCAGCCTTCCCACCATGCTCAGTATGCCATTGCTTTCTCCCACCTTGATTCTCCTGAGTGGGGCTACTGCCTCTAACATTGCACTAAAATTGCTCTCTTAAAAGGCATGGAAACCAAGCAGCTGATTTCCTTATGGCTTTTTTTCTTAGTTCCATGCCTATTGGACTTCTCTGAAGGATTTGCCAATTTATTTTTAACCTTTGATTATTATTTCATTAAGGCAGAATTCACGTAACACCAAATCAACTATCTTAAATGAATATTTCAGTGGCACCCAGCAGCCACCACTGCCATCTAGTTCCAAAATGCTTTTATCACCCCAAAGGAATCCCTGTATATACTAAGCATGTGCTCCTCCCTCCTCCTCCTCCAAGCCTCTGGCAACTCTCATTCTACATTTTGTCTCTAGGAATCACTGATTTTGTATATTTCATATGGTTTGCGGCATTTCATGAGTGACTTCTGCTTTGCATACTGTTTTGAGGCTCGCCCACCCTGTAACATGGACCAGCACTGTCCTCCACGGCACTAGTGTCCTGTCACACCTACAGATGGCAATTTCCTTACAGATTTGTCTGTGGATGGCTGTTTGGGCTGTCCTGACCTTTCATCTGTGGCGAGCTGGGCCACTGTGTGCCCCTGGGTACTTGTTTGTTAGAGAATATTCACTTTTGCCCCTTTGGGGTTTATACCTAGGTGTGGACTTGCTGGCTCACGTTTAACTTCGGGAGAATCCTTGAAACTAATTTTCCATAGCAGCGGAACCACTTTACATTCCCACCAGAGCACTTGGCAATTTTGTGCTCCTGTAAAACACTCTCCCCTGTGACTTTCAAAATATGACACCATCTCTGTCCTCCTGCCTTTATGTATGTATGTGATAGCCCCTTATGCGTCATCTCAGTGCCTCTGATTTCTGCTGCCGCTACAGGTTCCACCAATGTCTGTCTTCATCTTCCTCTGTGTTTTTCTACCTTCTTCAAAAATATCACCCAACCTGGTAGCGGGGTCCCTTCTCCAGACTTTCTCCAGACTCGACTGCATTTCTGAATTGAAGTCTTCCAAGTCTAGCTCCTTACGAAGTGTTTTCCCATCTTGGGGGAATGGCATGATGTCCACACATGTTTTAGTTACCCTTCCCTTGGCTGAGATAAAATACCTGACACCCAAAGTTAAAGCGGGACAATTTCTTCAGCTCAGGCTGTAGGGGGTTCACTCCATGCTCATCTGGCTCCAGGTCAGGGTGGCATATGGCAGAGGCATGACAGTTCATGGCAGTGGAAGACAGCAAAAGCAACATGATGAGCCTTTTCTGATGCTTCTATTGTATCCAGTCTAGTGGGGTTAGGTTGTTGCCAATCCAACCAGTGGACTGATCCAGCAGTCACCTACCCTTCATCCCAGCACCCTCCATCCCAGCGTTACACTACAAATCATACACTCTAGATTCAGCCACCTCCCAAAGAATTCTGACTGTATGAGGCTCTAGAGTGTACCTAGACCCAAACCCTAACAGCTCCCTATGAGTCATCACCCTAGGTGCACTCTTCCTTGCCATGGAACCTTATTTTCCAAGCCCCTCACCTCAAATTGTCACCAGCGCCTCATTGCTTGAGAGGTTCACAGATGTGTTGTGGTGGCAATGCTGGGATGGAGCCCAGGACCTTGTGTATGCCAGGCAGGTGCTTTCAGCACAGCTCTGTCTCCAGGCCTCGGGGAAGCTCCTTAGCTGCCCTGCTTCCATAAGGCAGTTATAACTGAGTCAGGCATTGTTCTTCCTCTCCAGGAATACCCTCTCTCCTCAGTCTGCCCTCCTCTGCACACAATCCAAGTGACGTGTCTATTGCTACTGAACTAACTTCTGAAAAGACACCTGGGACCATTTCATGGGTGATCATGCTTCCCAGGCCTCCTGAGAGATGTTCACATGAACCCCAAACTCATTTTCATCTTCACCTCTCACAAATCCCCATTGTAACTTCTCACACAGGAAGCTCCTTATCCTCCATGTTCACTGAGGTCATAAGGGCCAGTCCACATCTCCACCTCAGGGGTGGTGTAGATGGGCTCAGGAGGCTAGCAGGAATGAGGACCAGGTTAGGAACTGTGTCATTGGCAGAATGACCAACTTGTGACTCACTATTTAATAGCACGCATTTTTAGCCAAACAAATGCTGAATGCCAATAATTGAACCATTGCTACAGATTTATTTTTCCTTATTTTGTTTTCAAAATTATACCTAATAAAGCCGGGCGTGGTGGTTCATGCCTGCAATCCCAGCACTCGGGAGGCTGAGGTAGGAGGATCGGTGTGAGTTCAAGACCAGCCTGGGCTACAAAAGTGAGCTCAAGGTCAACCTCATCTGCATAGTGAGACCCTGTCTCAAAAAGACAAAAAAGAACATCTTACTAAGGCATTCTGAATCCTTTGCAAATATGCTAAGTCTCTCCTTTTGAGAGGAACCCCTTAACAAATCTGCACTTATTAACCAGATAGCCAGATCCAAATGTCATTCCACACACTCCCAAGTGTGGCGGTGGAAACAACTCCTGGTACCTGTCTCTTGGTCTACTGTCCCACTCCTAGTGAAGTACTCAAACCCCTGGGGGAAACTTAAGATCAAATATGCAATTGTTTCCCCTGAGCGACAAAGCCCTGTTTTTCTAGGACTTCTGTGTTTGTTTCATTTATTTGACTCTGGCTTCTTTGGCCAACTATTTCCATTTAATTTTGGAGGAGCGTTAATTTTGTCCTTGCTAGTGCTAATGCCCTCCTGTTGTATAGAAGCGAAAGTAATTGAGATATTGTAGGGGGGAAAACAAGGGTTAGGTAAACTAAAAGCGTGAATAATTTATGGAGAAATAATTCAAGCAGATAACTATATCATGCGTTCTTGGCTTTTTTCATGAATGATCCATATGCCAAGTCCATACAAGTTAATGTTTATTGCCAGAAATCTTTACCAAATGAGCAAGAGGCAGTAAATGCCTCATTGTTCTCTCAGAGAACCTTAATGATACATTATTTTCTGCCATAAAACCTCCAGGTTCCTGACTGCATTGTTATAAATCTAAATAGTCAACATTTCTTTGGGAAGAAAAAGCAGAGTCCTGTAGAAATAAGAGGTAAGATGAACAATTCGGGGCCATATATTTTTATCTTGCCTTGAATTCTACCGTACATAGGAGAAAACTGCAACCCATATTTTTATAGAAAGTGTGCTATGAAGACCCATAAAACATTTAAGAACATTGACAAAAGCAAAAATGGAATTTTCTGAAATGAAATCTTAGCTAAGAAAATAGAAAAGACAGGCCATCACCAATGATTAACACAGATAGATGTTTTATGAAATAATATTGGGAGAAGCATGTGGGTTGGACAGTTTGGGCCCAAATCTAAAAGTATCCTGGTGATCCTTTCTGTATAAGAAGGGTAATAAGAGAGGCAAAAAAAATGGTAAGGGGAGACATTGAAGAATTCAGTCCCTGAAGCTCAATTTGCTGGGTTTAAATCCCAGCTCTGGAATTCATCAGTCTTCGGGCATGGGACAAATTCTTTGTATTTTTTAAACATGATTTTATGTTGGTAAAATGGGAATAAATGCAGTGATTTCCCCTGCGAAATAATAGGAGGATGGATGAGGGAGAGGATGGCAGAGGCTTAGCGCCCAGGATGTAGAACTAAGAGGCATGGCTTTGTGAGGTAAGCCTGAGCCATGGTAGACTCTGTCTCATGGTGGGATGGAGAGCTAGAACTCCAAGGGGCAGAGGCATCTAGCATTGACTCTAACTTAGAATGGGACCTAAAATGGTGCCAAAAACCTCACCTTGAGTCTCAGTGGGAGACACCAAGGCTGGCTTTCTTCTTTCCATTCTTCTTCATTGCACGCATCTTATCTTTACTCCTTCTGCTTGGTACCCAAAGGTGTACTCATTAGGATACACAGGCAAGATCTATTTACCATGAGGCAACTTACCCAAGCAAAGGGAGATACCTGGAAATTGCACAGGAAACGAGGAATATAGATAGATCCATACTCCAGTTAAAGCAGAGGTTGTCATGCTGGATTTCAACTGCTTAGCACAGATATACAGTAAATGCCAAGCACAGATTGAAAAGTAAAGACATTAGAGCAATGGGCTGCATTGATATTAACCAGTGGTTAGTAAGTATGACTCTGCTATTAGAGTAAATAGACTTTAAGGAAAGAGTGATTAATTCTGATGCAGAGGGCTAAGAAGTGGGAGAACAGACTTGCTCAGATGAGGAGGACATGGAGGAAGGACTTAGGCATGGGCAGTGACTGGGGTTCGATCCCGGGAGTGCCTTGTTGGCCTGCCCCCTGGGGCATGCTGAGGTAGACATTGAGACTGGGTACGGTGACAGGCACCTGTAATCCCAGCACTTGGGAGGCTGAAAAGAGGAGCATCACTAAGAGTCTCATCTGTGTAGTGAGACCCTGTAGACCTTTCACTAAACACATTTTTAAAAAGATATAGAGAAAGGGGAAGAGGGGATAAAGCAATTAAGATACATTAGGTACTTACACCAATTCCCCACAAGGAATCCTATAAAAATATAAATGTCAGTGTACCAAAAACTACAAAAGAAGAAATAGAAAATGTGTATAATCCTGCATTTACTAAACCTAAACCCTGCAGCCTAAGAACAGTCCCAGTCCAGGGGACATCATGATACATATATTTTTTTCTATTTTTATAACAATTTTAAACAGAATAAAAAGAGAGAGAAATGATACCACATGTCACTAAACAAAATGAAGAAATTACAAAATTTTTAAAGAAGAAGCTTCAATATTTCACCAAACAGAAAGACTGCTGCTCTTTCCAAGTCTCTCTTTGTAGGGCCAACATAACCTTTATCATCATGGCGCTGACATGAATGCTGCCGAGAGGGAAATTACAGGGTGCTGCTTACAAGCATAGAAGAGAAGAAGAATAAATTAGACTTCAGTGAAAGAGGAAAGCTGTTCTCACAAAAATGCCTTTGAGAAATTGAAGGGCGGGTTACAGATTAAAAGGTAGGTGTCTCTTACGGGGCATCTATCCAGGACCCGTTAATAGTTCCTGCAAAACTCTAACAGGATGGCAGATAAACCATTAAAAACAGAAAATGTGCTAACAGGTCTGTTACAAGGTAGGATGTCTAAATGACCACCTAGCATAAGAAAAGCTTTTATTTTTATTTTGCTGTGCATATTAGTTATGACAAAGAAGGGATTCTTGGGGCATATTTATACAGACATCTGACACACTTAGAGCACTTCCACCTGCTGTCATTCCCATCCCTATCCTTCCTCCTCCTGTCATTCCCTTCTCACTGGAGAAGACCCCGTCTCCTGCTTCCTAGCCCTCTGTGTCCTCCCTCCTGCCAACCCATTTTCTCTTCTCTAACAGTTTCTCTCTAAGACTTTCTGTAGTAAAAAGGCTTTTAACATCATTAATCCTCAATGGAGTACTGGGTCAAACTATAAAGAGGATGTAGACAAAAGCCATTTCACACACACACACACACACACACACACACACACACACACACACCAAGAAGAAAACAACCCGACTAACACCACCAGGCACTGGCGCACTGTGTCTCATCTATAGACATGCAGCAAAGCCAAGCATCCAGTGACCTAGAAATTCCGCTTCAAGATCTGTACCTGAAATACTGTATACTGCTTTCATTAAGACACCTGAACATTCAGAAGAGCACTGTGATAATAGTCAGAAGCCAGAAACAACTCCAAGGCCCCACAAGGCATGAGAAAGTACATCGGATGAAGCCTACCTGTCAACAAAAAGGAATTTATTATCCTCCAGAACCTGGTTGAATTTAAGACACAACACTTCACGAAAGAAACCATGTAAGGAGACCGTGGGCAGAATTAATTTCCAGGAAGCCCTGAAAACCAGAACTGTGATTACCTCAGGAGTGTTAAGACTATAGGCATCTGAGGGAGGCTTCTGGGATGACACCAGTGTTATGGGTCTCCATCTCTGAGGTAGTGACATAAGGTGTATTCTCTGTAAAAAAAATAAATAAATAAATAAATAAATAAAAACTAAAAATGAAAATTCATCAAACTGTAGCTTAATAAATGAGTAGGGCACATGATCCTTTTCTTCTAGACATCAGGTCCAGGGCCTTCATGCTGAGCTACTTATTTATTTATTTATTTATTTACCCCATGTCACCATACCTGGTGGCTGTTGTATTTTAAAAAGATAAAAGCAAATACATGAAGTGTAACTATCAGGTCTCTTTCCTCTTAATGAGCTGGCAAGTATTTCCTGCTGCTACTCTCTGGTGAAAAACAAAAGCAGGCATGCCCTTGCTGCCTGCTGAGGCTGCATTCCCAGGCCCTTCCCTGGCCTGACACGCAGAGCCCTTCAGGACCCGGGCAGCTTCAAGGCCACCCTCTGTGCTCTCCCTTAGGTAGACTTGAGCCCCAGCAGTGCCGATTCGCAGCCTCCTGGGGTAAGACCACTTCTTGGTACAGTTGGGCAGTGGAGGAGCAGACGGAGCGTGAGGGACGCGCACTATCTCTCAGGTACCCCTGGGGAGGTCATGTGTCACTGCCCGAGCTTGGGCAGGGCTTCCCTGACAGCCATCAAGGGACACATTGCTGACTTCTGGCACGGTAAAGCAGGCCAGGTGACATGACGTGCTGTATGAGGTGGACGGTGTGACTTTAGTCTCCCTCGCTGGGGAGAGGAGAGGCCAGTCTGCTCCAAACATTGGCTTTTCCACCTTTGGCTGTGTCCCGTGGGAAGGCTCGGTTTCTTCGGGCGTTGGGTGCAAAGGGCTGGCTGGCCGTCTCCCGTGTGATTCAAGTGAGGGTTTTGCCGCACGTCGCTGGCTAATTCTTTCTGAAAAGTATTTGTGCTTTCCTGATGGTTTCGTCTCCGTGCTGCAGCATGGACGTCCACACACCCCTTCCCTATTCCCGGCGCGTGGGTTCTGGTGACCGCCTGACCGCAGGGTGCTGCTTACTCTGACAAGGCTCTTGTCAGGAGTTCAGCCCTGTGCTGACGGTGGCTGAGTGGACATGGCCTGGGCCTCGGGAGCTGGTCTCCTCTCCAGAGTGCTCCTGACTGCACAGAGAGAAAGTGGCAAATGGCGTTGTTGTAACGACCTTCTGCTGTCATGTGTGTCTCCTGCCAAAATGGAACCGGACATGTAGGCAAGAAAAGACAACTTCCCCCACGGCCCGTGATGAGCTAGAAAGGGTTGAAAGTCAGCATCTTGGATAGTTCTAAAAACAAATGTGCCGTCGGAGAGAAAGAATTACTGCTGCTTCCGGCTGACCCCACAAACTGCCTGGCGGTGAGATTATCTCTCTTCTAGGACCCATACGAGGCCTTCAAGGACATTTTCTTGCATGGTTTTGCTTTTATACTCCCCTACTTGATGGGATCTCTCGCTCTGACCAATCCATTTTAATGCAAAGATGGATGCCTTAGCTGCACTAAGGCTGCCTCCATCCTGGCAAGCAGCGCCTGAGACAAAGCCCTGGCACTTTCTTAGAGGTAGCGCCAGCCAGCAGTAGTAAAGGGGGAGGGAGGCTGGGGGAGGAGCAAAGGCCTTTTAGAATTATTTGAATTTTCTTTAGAGTTTTTTTTTTTGTTCTTGTTTTTTACCATGAATGAGTGTTGGACGTAGTCAAATGCTTTTACTTTTCTTTTTTCTTTCTCTTTCTTTCTTTCCTTTTTATTTATTGATTGATTGATTGATTGATTGATTGATTGATTGATTGTAATTTAGGGAAGGGTCTGTAGGGTGTTCAGGGTCTCGCTATTAGAACAGACTCATAGTGATCTGCCTGTTTACAGCCTCCCAAGAGCTGGGATTACAGGTCTGCACCACTATACCCAATCTCAATAGCCATCTCAGCACCCCCCAGGGGTAGGGCTGGCATGGCAGGCCTGGGGATCAAACCCCCAGGCCCTGCGCCTGCTTGGAGTATTCTTTTTTTCTTTCCGCATCTATTGAGATGATCATGTGATTTCTGTCCTTGGTTCTGTTGGAGTAGTGTATTATATTTATTGATCTGAGCAAGCTGGGTCATCCCTGCAAGCCTGGAAGGAACTTTACTTGCAGCCACCTAGATAACTTTCCACAGCCCGTTTATCATTTACCTTATTGGTGATCTTGACACTTGCATTCATTGCAGAGACTGGTGTATGGTTTTCTGTTCTGGCAGGGTCCTTCTCTGGACTGGTCTTCTCTAGTGTTAGAATCAGGGTAATGATTCCCTCTCGCAACAGCTTTGGCCATACTGCTTCCTTGCAATTTTAACTCCTTAGAAAAAGAGCTGATATCTAGAATATATAAAGAACTCTAAAAAAAATCAGAGCACCCAAATTTAAAGATCCAGTCTAAAAAAAAAAAAAAAAAAAAAAAAAAAAAAAAAAAAAAAAAAAAAAAAAAAAAAAAAAAAAAAAAAGGATCATCTTGAAAACATTAGCCACAGTGGTTACACAAGAAAAACAGAAGTAATAGGGATAGGAGAGGGAGAAGCCGAATTACCATTACTCATAAACGACCTGATACTCTACACAGAAGACCCCAAAAATTCCACTGAAAGATTTCTGAATTTGAAAACCAAATTCAGTAATTCTGCTGGATACAAAGTCAATATTCAAACCTCAGTAACATTCCTTTCCACAAACTCACTGAAAAAGAAATTAGGAAACAGCATCCTTCACAATAGCATCTTAAAATTGAAATACCTAGGAATCAATCTAATGTCAGAAATAAAGACCTTTACACGGAAAACCACAGTACCTTGTCCAGCTGTATTGTGTGTGTGTGTGTGTGTGTGTGTGTGTGTGTGTGTGTGTGTGTGTCTTTTTGAGACAGGGTCTTGCTATGCAGTTCAGGCTGGCCTGGAGCTCACTTTTGTAGCCCAGGCTGGTCTCAAACTAGCAATGATCCTCCTGCCTCAGCCTCCCAAGTGCTGGGATTACAGGTGTGTGCCACCACGCCCAGCCCCAGTACCTTGAAAAAGGAGATTAAAGAAGATAGCAGAAAATGGGAAGATAATGAGATCCTGTATTTTAAAAAAAGTAAAAAGAACTCGACCTTTAGTAAATGCTGGTGAGGCCATAAGGAAAAAGAAGTCTTCTACACCCTTAGGACAAGTGTAGAATGGTGCAAAGGCTGTGGAAACCAGTGAGGTGAGTGCTTAAAAATAGAAAACTGGGGTTCCATTTGACCCAGCTATTTTCCTTCTGGTATCTCCTGAAAGAGATACAATCATCTTACTATAAAACACACATGCAACCATGCTTACACCAGCATAATTTGTAATAGCTAAATCTTGGAAACTGCCCACCTGTCCATCAACAGATGGATGGATAAAGAAAACATGATCCTTATATTCTGTGGAATACTACTCTGCCAAATGGAAGAATAAACTTGAGACATTTCTAAGTAAATGGATGCATCTTAAGGCCGTAATTTTACATGAGATAGCTCAGCCATACAAGTTTAAATATTGCACGGTTTCTCCTGTGCGAAAAACAGAAAAGCTAAATAAGGAATGAAGTAGGGGCCAGGTATTCAGATGGTACCGAACTTGTTCAAATGGGAAGGAGATTAGGGAGGGAGAGGGACAAGGAAAGGAAGGGGAAAGGGATAAAAAAGAACTTAAAAGGAAAAAATAGAAACAAAGCTTTTGTAAATGCAGAGATGAAGAAAGGCTGAACTGAGAGGAAGAGAATGGAAGGGAATAAGATGCATTGTGTACAGGTAGATTCCCCAAGATGCATGTGATCCTTATACATGCCTAGCATATGCTAGGAACTTTTCAACAGCCAATGAGAAAGTACATAGGACTGAGGCAGCTCCTGTATGCAGAGCGATCCATTTCCTCAGCTCTCCCAGGACCTTGAAGAGCATAGGGAATGCCTCCTAGACTAAACTCCTGAAAGACAGAAAGGCTACAACTTTGTCCACAGCCCCCTACTCCAGAGCTGCCTCAGGGCAGGGTCTGCTCTGTGTAGGGGAGGGGTCAGAGAGCAATGGCCTGCAGCTGGAAAACCTGAGAGGGTCTGGGAGGCTGAGTCTGGGCTCCTGCAGCCCAGCTGCAGCTGAAATCAGAGGGGCCTGACAGGGTGTAACCTGGGCAGCTGGACGGCAACCCAGGTGTGAGGGAGATCCACATCATCAGAGGGCATCTGGGCATTTCTCAGAGTACAGTGTGGCTTGATCCAGGCGACTCCAAAACAAATGAGAGGACCCCGGAGGGCTGCTTTTTGGAGCCATAACTGCACCTTCAACACAACTTGGAAGCAGGAATGTGGAGCTCTTGGGTCATGAATGAGTATTTCATTTCCTTGAACCTTTTTATTTGAACATCTTTCTGAATACAGGATGTGAGGCCTTCCAAGCCAATAGGAGCTAAGGCTTCAGAATTCCCCCAAGAGCTCCACAACCTGGTTTCCTGTTTTATCAGTCCCTTTAACAAGCCATATTTTCATAAACAAGAGACAAGAAACTTATTCTTTTTTCATAACTTCATTGGATGTAATTAGAGGAAACCACTTGATCCACACAATCAGTCCATCTAAATCTATCTATTATGATCAAATGTATGGATCCCTCTTCTAGCAGTGCTAGCAGTTCTACATAATGCCCAATGCTGATGAATTATGAATAGCAGACTCAAGAAATATGAACAACTAATTTGAGGACAACAATATGCCATATAGCAACCACTGTTGAATTCCTATCGTTTTGTTTAGTGAAATTCTGTATCATTCTAATGTGGTTATTTTTTTTACTATTTTTAATTATCTTTGAAAAATAAAAAGAAATTAAAGATGGGGGGGCATATGGAAAATTCCAAAACAAAAAGGAAGAGGAGGAGAGGAAGGAAATGGAGGTTGCAGGGCACCTGTGCCTATCCCAAGCCTTTGCCCAGAGCCATGGCCTGTGTGCTGCCCCTCTCTGTGTGCTAATCTAGTGTAGTCTAATTCACAGAGAAGCCACTGTGAATTAAGAGGCATAGGGAAGTCAGGTAGTAGGCATATATAGTGACATAAAAGTTGGGTAGGTGAGGAAGCTGCCAGGGACCCAGAGTTCTGATCTGAGTCTAGAGCCTAAGGTCATGGTTCAGTGGTAAAGCACTAGGCTACCATGCACAAGCACCAGCATTTAACCCTCAGCACTGCAAGATAGATAGATAGATGATAGATAGATTAGATGATAGATGATAGATTAGATAGATAGATGATAGATGATAGATGATAGATGATAGATGATAGATAGATAGATAGATAGATAGAAAATTAAAATAAAATGACACTGAGCCTACACTCATAAACTCCCTGGTGTAATAGGCTCACCTCAGTATCAACATAAGCACTTCAAATCTGGGTCAGGACACACTGGTATAAATAAAATAATGAAATAGATAAAAATGCCTTATCTCATAGCTACTTCTGTTTTCACAGTCTGCTGTAAGTCCTTAGGTTCCCACTGGGATGCTGTCGTTCCACCCTGTGCCTTGTGCAGGCACAAGCTTTGCTTGCTTATCCTTAGCCTTCCCTCCATTTTCCCTTAAACAACCCCACTCCTGGTGTGATAATGGATGTCCCTCACCCAAGAGGAGCAAGTTCCTGTCCCCAAGGTCCTTGTGCCCAAGACCAATGCTTCTCATTCCTATGTAGCCTGTAGAGATCCTGGCCCATGACAGTTGCCCAGTAGCTGTCCCTTGGCAGAATGAATACAGGAGCAGAGGGATGAACCCACACATTTCTCCGTTGCATAAATGAGAACCCCAGTCTTGGTCCCTCTGATACCAGATTTTTCCCCTAAGTCACAGCAGGAGGAGAGGGCTGGAGGCTGAGCTCGGGTGGTTTTCAGACCCCCCAACATAGGGTACCTTAAGTAATTTCCCATGGTCATGAAGAACATGCTGAGCATCTTCTGAGATAACCCTGGATGTCATGATGAGCACCTGAGGCTACACACCAGGGCCACTGGGGTGCTATGAGCTCCCAGAGTCACAGCTTTGCAAACCTTTCCAAAGTGGTCTCCTGTTGACTTTCTCCCTGTAGCAACCCCAAGAGACAGTGTGAAGGTAAACCATCAGTCCTAGACGCTGACAATGAGAAAACTGCTCTTCCCCACTCGTTATTCCTGCACATTCACTGTGGCATGCTGGGAAGCTGCCCTTCCATGGGTGGCCAGACTAGGGTCAGAGGACTCAGGACGACGCCTCTTAAAATTGACACTAGTGACCTGCTGTAACTGAATTCATATTGCTATGTGCAGCTCAGGGAAATGAAGCCGAGTTGCAAAGCCAGTTAAGCAGCAAATACATAAAATAAATAGGAGAAAGGAAACTAAAGAAGCCCACCCCACCCCCATAGGATGACCATGAACAATCTCTGTCTCAGTGTATAGAGGGTGATCAGAGTTTGGCTTTGGCAACACGTGTTTCATGCCCACATTAACGCTGGCACTGAGGTGCTATATTTGTCCAGGACATGATTATCTGGGAGAGGTCCCTCTTGGGAGGCTGAGGGGACTGGGATTGGGTGCTGGAAGCTGGGATAATGAGTCCGGGCAGGATGACAATTTGTAGAGAGCAGGAAGATGGAGATGATGTTTTAGCTAAATGGCTGGCATCAGGCTGGCTGGGCTTCACAAGCAGATGGAACAGAGTGGCCTCTCTTGGTCATTGGGTCTACATGCTCATCTGGAAGGGCAAAGTCTGCCTCAGAAATAATGATGTGGACAATCTGTCCCTTTGGACTGTGTGGTTAAATATCGCCTCTCTGCAGAAGGCTTCCCTTGTCATCTGACTTTACCTGGGCTCACACTGTCACCTTTCTGTCACTGCACATTGCACGTGTGTGTGTGCACACACATGCGTGCATGCTCCTGTGTTCTCCCCACTCTTAGCTTTTGTTAAGAGGTGTAATTTTTTACATTCTTTCTTTTGTCACTTCCTTCCATCCTGTTTCCCATCAAATCTCTATTGTGTCCTAAGTAGTAGTGCCTGGCACGCAAGCTGCACACCATAAAGACAGGTTGAGTTAATAAGTGTATTTCTAATTGAATACCAGTTAGGCCATAAATGTCCATCGACTTCTGGTATCTGTTGGCTGGGTCCCCGGGACCAATAGGAAGAGGGACAGAGGATGGAGGTTGGGTTTTCTGCTGTGAAATGGAAAGCAAGGAAGCACCCTGGGGAACAAGGCAGGATGGCCTCCTGCTGCTGCGTGACCAGGTGGGTGCAGCACAGTTACACGGTGGGGAGGAGGGGCTTTGCAGGCGTAGAGACTGAAAGCCACAGCCATTCAACGGGGTCATGCTTTCATGGGTCACGAATTCCAGTCGAGTTGAACCCGTTGCCAACTGTGTCTCTTACTCAGTTATTTTCAGCCAGCAACTGAGCCAGGCCAAAAGAAATCAGAAAGCAGCACTCACACATCTGGCACCTCTTTTGCCATCCCTGGGGCCTCTTCCAGAATGCTCTCCTGGCCTTGCTTCTAGCAATCAGGTGTCCTGCATGTAACTGACTTCCAGACAGAAAGCCAAGCAGGTGAAGGTGGAGTTGTGGCTCTTCTATGGTGCAACCCTGGAATCTATGCAGCCTTGCTTTTTGCATGTGCTGTGGGCCAAAGATCAGTTTTATCTCAGTGTCCAGGAGGGAAGAATTGGTCTCCACCTCTTGATTAGTATAGAATAGTAAGATTCTATGCTCAGGAGGATTAGTATAGAATTAGAGTCATTTTTAACTTATCCCAAGAAAAATTCAATTAGAATATTGTCACAATAAATCCAGACTAATATAACAATTGTGGTAGGGAGAAAGGTCAGCTATGCAGTGGTGGGAGGGGGAGTAATAATTGGTAAGGCTGTCTCGGACAGTTAGACAGGGCAAGTGTCACTTATCTCTCTCGGTTTCCTATTTCGCTAGGAAAACCTATCACAATATGTATGGCCTAAGGAATGCTTAGTCTCCTACAATTTTGAAGATCAGAATTTCAGAACTGTGCCATCGTGTTAGAATCAAGAGGAGCAGCACTCCTTCTGCTTGGAGGCTCTAGGGTGATTCCGCTCCTTCGCTCTGCTGGCTTTGATGCTACTCATGGGCCCTTCCTCCATGTGCAGAATCAGCGTGTGGAGTCTTTCAGGAGAGTTCAGAACAGGGAGGCAAGTGGGGGAAAGGCAAGCAGATGGGACAGCAGAAAGAGCAGAGCTGAGTATGACAGACTTTCAGATGTCCCCGAGAAAGGCCCGCATAAGTCAGCCTGACACATGAGTCTTACATTTGGAGCTGGAAATACACGCTCTGAGTTAATCCAGGTCAAGTATGTGAAGGTTGTTGAGGTCATTTACATAAGTGTTATATCAGCATTTTCTAATAGGGATGTAACAGAAGCCACTTATGTACATTTATATTTTCTAGTGAACGTAAACGTACAGTTACGCTTTTAAATAGTAAAAAAGAAATCAAAGCCGGGCGTGGTGGTGCACGCCTGTAATCCTAGCACTTGGGAGGCTGAGGCAGGAGGATCATGCGAGTTCGAGACCAGCCTGGGCTACAAAAGTGAGCTCAAGGCCAGCCTGAAATGCATAGCTAGACCCTGTCTCAAAAAGACAAAAAAAAAAAAAAAAAAAAAAGAAAAGAAATCAAATGAGTCATTCCGTAATGTTGCCAACAGGATCTGTCCTATAACTGCCATTCTGTCACTTCATCAATATGTAAACAATGAGAACTTACAACTGGTTTTCTCCACACTAATTTATAGAAGTGTGGTGACGAGGAGGCGCAGTTCCCTTGCTTGGTGGCCCCAGTGGGCTCAGGTTTATAAATCTGATAGATCAGAGCTCTGGGGAGTGAAGAAACCCAGAGGTCAGACCTGGAATACCTTTGGAAGTCCCAAACAGCAGGTGTGGCAAGCTATGTTGGATGCTACTGCAGAGACAGGCGGGATGGACTAGGAATAGCCCCAAATGCCTGCTAATTAGAAGATGCCAAGAAAGCCTTCTGTAGATGCTGATCTTTGAGCACGCTGTAGCTCCAGCCTCTCTCCCTGTTGCTTTTGGGTGGTCCAGGGAAGCCTGCAGCCGTAGGACACCTCTGCTGGGCCATACTGCAGCACCGTGCAGCAACTGGAAAGTGGCTTCAGGATCTATAAATGAGAACCTGTACTATGTTCAGCCAAGTCAGCCTCAGTTTGGGGGTCGTCCAGGTGTAAGACGCCCAGCTCCACCCTGAGTGGTAGTGTAGAGCTCGTCTTCTGTAGAATGGCTGAAGCATGAGAATTATAGAGTGAGATCCTCATGGATTATGTTGGCATTTGACATCCAGAGGTGGTGAGACAGTGGCAGCTTAAAGGATGGATGTAAGATTTTTAGTTGGAGAATATATATATATATGTGCGTGTGTGTGTGTGTAAAATTTCTAAAGCAATTCGGCTTTGGCTCAGCTGTAGCGTGAGGCTGTGTTCTCCTTGGTGTGATTAGCCATTCCAGTTTGCAAGCCTCTGAGTGGCTTCCTGAGGAGGAAACTCTCTGTCTCCAACCAGGACAGCACTGCCCTGGCTTTCTTGAGATCAAGAGAGTCCCCAGGATTCACACCTTTGGGTTAATACCAGGAAGAGTTATGGGCAAGCAAGAAGTCACCCCCCAGGAAGCTGGGAAGCCCTGTTTCCAAGACCCCACTCCCACACGCTTGCCACGGAGGAGAACCCAACTCCCATCTCTCACCCTGGTAATTCATAAAAGGATTAGAACACCCTGATGCCAATTTATTAATTCACAAAGAGGACTCAGTGTGTCCTGGACCAGAAAATTCAAACCCCATATGCTCAGTGTTTTCTCTCTGCATACAAAGCCAATCTATTCATTTAAAAAGAGGCTGGCTATCCCATGCCTTGAGATACACAAATTCCAAATGATCAGCAAAGTTTCATCCCATGGGAGGTCAACTCAGTAATTCTCAGAGCAGCGACTGTCCCAGAGCTTGGGAGGCCATGTGGTCTGAGCCCACGTGGTCACCCACTTCTGCTCCTCCTCCACGCTTCCTGGAGAGTCTAGTCAAAGCCACATGGCTACTCGCTGAGCAGCACGAACTAGCAGTGTGGAGGGTCTGGAAGCAATGGACTGTGAAGGCCTGCTCGGGTCCCCCCCTGCTGGTAGGTTCTTCTGGCTTCTGCACTGAACGCTGGAAGCTCCGCCTCAGCAGCACCTACTGCCTGAAGAGTGGTGTGGCCAGTAAGGCCTGCATGGACTTGCAGCTCGCTGGGCTTCTGCTGTCAACTCACCTTCAGGCCAGGCTCCCTCACGGGTGTGCTAGCCCTTCCTCCTTGCTCAGGGTCCAGCTCCTCTTTGTCCACGTCTCTGCTCTCATTGCTGACAGCAGCTTTAGGCCTCCTACCAACACTAAGGCAGCAGAAGGTAGCACACAGTCTGGGTCAGTTTCTGACCACCATCTGTGAGGTGCTCTGTGGCATGGCACCTCAGGACACAGCTTTTGACCTGAGAAGAACTCATCATGTCACCATCTTCTGCTACACTGAGGAGGCCGAGCATCACATTGCATCGCCCTGAGCCTCAGTTTCCAAGTCTGTAAAATGGGACCCTTCTAAGTTAGTCCCATGAAGTGTGAAATTAGAGCAAATGTGTAAAGGAACTAACATAATGGTTGAGACGAGTTTTTTTGTTAGTTTCTTACATTATAACTCTTTTCTTCACTTTTCAAATTTTATTTTAGTGTATCAGCACTTATATGTAGTACATAACATTTTTATTCCTCATGGGAAGCTGGTGCATATGCAGGACACACAGGAATTCCTTTTTTCTTCCACTTTTTCCCTTTCTCTCCAAACTAGATGCTAACTAAATAATAGCAGAGAAGCATACTCCTGACAGCCATTATCGGTTGAAAGTTTGAAATATTAACATTTTACAACCTGGATAAACTAAGATTAATGGACCAAGAGCTTGAATGAAATTTAGAGATAAAATGCACAAGGTTTTTAGTGCTATTGATTTACCATGATCAATGGAAGCATGATCGGAAGACAAAAGCATGTTAGAAAAATATTAAATTAGGGTGGGTAAAGAAATCTGTGAATGATGAAGAAAAGGTGAGGGCCAATTTATCTGGCTAGTCTCCCTCCCGGCCAGTTGTCCCTGGTCTGCTGGCTTTGGTGCTGCACTACTCCAGCCTGTACATAGTGCCATGTGCCGAGGTCCCCCATTCTTGTTTCCATTCTACCCTTTGTTCTTGCCTTGAAGGTTGACCCAAGCCCCACCCCCCTCTGTCATATCAGTGAAACTCCCCCAGTTGCCCCACTAGAAGAGGTACTACTGCTCTTTATAGGAGATATGGTAATGACTTAGCACAATGAGAGCCTCAGCCAATGCTGGATGAGCCTAGAGAGCTCTGGGCCACAGTCTGAACTCCGGTTGGACCATAGCCAATGCCGACTTCCAGCGGGATGATATTATTTTCTAACATTTCTAAGTGCCAGATATTATTCTAACCAATCTAAGCATTGTCTCCCTTTGAGGCTACGAAAGCCTCAGAGTGCCTTAAAGAGGTTCATAGTTACAGACAGAAGCACTGCAGCAGAAATGGAGGAACGAGGGGCGGGGAGCAGCTTCCCTATGGAGGAAAGCCGGTGGGCCAGTGTCACATGATTCCAAGAGGTGTCATCTCCAGACTCTAGAGACTGGTGGGTCTCACAGCAATCCATTGCCCTATGGCATGGCAGTGTTCAGAATCCAGTATGCGTGGACAGGGCAAACTGTGAATTGAAAGCAGTTTCACCCAGGCTTCTCACCCTCAGGGCTACTTTGTGTTCCAGAGGATTCTCTTCAATCCCCAAGACCCTGTCTTCCAAGCTCGCTGCCCGGCCATTCCCATGACTCACTTTCCAGCCTGTGCCGCCACCGACAGACTGGGCCTCATGGCCTTCCTCTCATGCTGTTATCTTTAATGAGCCCATAGCTCTGCAAGAAGAATTAGGCAGGCTGGTCTCAGGGAAGGCTTGGACTTGGAGCCCCACAGCATCGGGGGCTATCTGCAGGCTGCAGGTTGCAGGCTAGCTGGGCCATGGGCTGTGACCACCCTTCCCCACCTGAGCTGCTCCCTACCCCTTGGTCCCCGATTTCTGCTCGGCATCTAAACCTCCCCCAGGAAAAGTCGTCCTTTGCATCATGACACATGATTGCCACCCACTGGCAGGAATATTTCCACTCAGCTGATTTACAAGGTTCGGGTTGCAGCAAAAGCAGCCCACTTCCTATGCACAGTTCTGTCCAGGCTCTCAAAGCCCAAGGAGCCCTGACTTCTCTAAGGCAGTTTCATACTTCAGAAGCAAGTAAGGTGCCACATGTCCATCATTGCGTAAGATGATTTCACAGCTGCACACCTTCAATTATGTGAGGCCACGCGGGTCTTCCGTGACAGGGCTGATTAGCAGGTGAGGCCATTTACACTTAGCAGGGTCTTAGCCCTGGCTCTAATTAATGTATGCAGCTCCCCACCCGAGCTGGGCTGCCAAAGGTGTATTTCAGTCTGGTTAATATATGCAGTTTTTGTATATTGATCCAAGCCTCTTAGAAACACTGTTCTCTTTTTAAGAAGCCGTAGCAGAGGTAATACCTGCTATACTCCAGCAATTCTCCTTTAGGTCCCTTGCAAGTATTTATACCCTCCAAGATACAGAGCAAGAGGAGAGCCTGAGGTACGAAGCTGCTAAGCCTCTATAGAAAATCATGGACCTAACAAAGCAGAGCTAAGTAAGCCGAAGGCCCAGGAATCCTGGGACTGGGTCTGGTCCACTCGGTTGTGCCATCTCTCAGAAGACTGCCGCTGCCTCCTGCAGCCCTCTGTCTCTTTGTCAGCTCTCTCCAGATATGCACTTTGACCACCCGAGCCACCAACAACCTGGCACGGCCCAGCTCACCGTGTCCCACAGGGCAGAGCAGATATGGGCCCTCAGGCAGCAAGCAACTCTCTTTTAGAGAAAAACAAAGTGTTTGGACTAAGTGTTGATTCTGGTTCTCTCTTTCTCTCAAGATCCAGACAAAAGTCAGCCTTCAGTGTAGCTCCTGGGGACCTAGCAGGGGGACAAATTAAGGGAAAGAAGAAAATGGGGCCAACGTTACTTGGAAAATTTTCCCCAATCTTTTAGGACAATTTCATTTTTTACCCCAAGGAACTTGATGACTCTTTAGATAGCAAAGTAATTTTCCCCTAAAGCATCACACTAGCTGTCCTAGAATCCTCCTGCTTCTTGGCATGGTGATTAGGAAATTCTGTTCCTGCAGTAACCAATCTCAGATTTCCTAGCTATTGAAAAACCATGAAAGCATTATACATCCTTTCAAATGTATGATTGGAAATATGTGTGGATTCTGTCTCCCTATGTATCTTGACATTAGCCACTGCGGACTTAATACTGTTTGACCATGTTAGATAAGAGGGCCTTTGAGTTCCCTTCTAGCTATAAACAATAAGAAGTCCACAAACCTGAGTTAAATGGTACCAAGCATATATTGAAATTTTCCTTTGTTCTTAAAGAATCAGTTAATATAGATTGATTTTATTTCACAACTTGCATGGAAATGAGTGCTTCATTGTTGACATCTTTATGACCTGTAGTTTCCATTATTTTTTAATAGCCTTGCTGCAGTATTAAAAAAGTATCTGGTCATAAAAGCTGTCTCAGAAGCAAAAGTTGTAACAGGAAAGCAAACATGACTTACAATCCACTTTCGCAAAAAGAAAGTCTTGGAAGTAACCTGATTCAGGGTGGGAAATTCAGTAAGATTGGACGAAAGAGAGTCATCCCTCCCCAAGAGGGTGCCTGATCTAGCAACTTTCGGAGGAAGGGCCAACCTTTCCACCTCTATCTGCAAGAGGATGTGACTCAGGAGCTAAAGGAAGGCCTTAGAAGTTCAAGTGTAAAAGTCTAGTTCAGCCAAAGAGCTGCCCTAAGGCAGCAGCGTCCGAATGCAGTTGGGCTAGGTCCACTGCAGGAATAAAAAATTCCTCAAACAGTAATGACTCAAACAACATAAGTGCATTCATTGCTCCTGACAGGGGAGCACACAGCCTGACAAGCATGGTCACGGCAACCACATCTTGACACACTGCACCGTATTCTCCCCTCAAGTAGATGCTGTCCTATAGCAGACACGCTCTACTTGCTCCTGTCACCCACCAACCATGACGATGGCACCTCCCCCTACCCATTCACAAAGGGGCCAGGAAGGTGCTCAGAAAAGAGAAGAACAGGGTGTAGCTAAGCTGCAGAAGCCCTCACCAGCATGGGTGAGGACCGAGTGCTTGATCTGTGCCAGGCATTGTCTTCTATTAGGCTAGTGCCCTACCGGCAATACCTGACTGATCCCTCATGCAATCCTGGAGGCCTTGTGTTTGCAAAACCACTCTTTCTCATGAAAGAGGTTAGGAGTCGAGGAGTGGAGGAGCTGGCCTAGTGGGCTCCCTGGCTTTGGGCTGGCAAACCCTGGACACATGGCACTCACTCTAGCTCTCTGCCAGCACCTCCAAGCATGGGCCACAGCACACACCATGGCCTCTGGGCGAGGAGAGAGAGTGCCTGCCGCTGCTGTCCCAGGCTTGCAGCACAGAGATGGGGGGATGTCCGCTGCAGGGAGCTGTAGGCCCTTCCCTGACCCCACTGGGAAACTAGTAATGCAGGCAGTTAGACCAAATAGTCACTATTTTAAAATAATAAACATAGAGAAAAACTAATTTAATATGAGAATAAATATACAAGAAATATAATCATGTTAAATGTTTGGATAAACATCTTGTGAGCAGAATAGATTTATTGGGGGAAAAAAAAAAAAGCTCCTGTCCAAGAGAGGAACAGGAGGGGGGCCCAAGTGAGTTGTCCCCAGGATAAATATTTTAAAATACACATCATGTACAGTTGCATACATGAGAAATTTAAGAGGATAAGTATGCATAAGAGAATTGTGAAATAGTTTATAACAATTGTCATGTAACATATTATAATAGATTACATATTACATTTATTCTGTAGATACCATACATCTCTCTGCCTTTCTATTCATTCACTTACCTAAACAATGTCCAATAGAAATAAAACTTAAGTCACAAAAGCAATTCAATGTTTCATTGTGTTGGCATTTAAAACTCATATAGGCTGGGCATGGTGGTGCACACCTATAATCCCAGCACTTGGGAGGCTGAGACAGAAGGATCAATTGAGTTTGAGACCAACCTGGGCTAGAAAAGTGAGCTCAAGGCCAGTCTGAACTGAATAGCAAGACCCTGTCTCAAAAAGACAAAATAAATAAATAAATAAAAACTCATAAAGATATTTATAAAATTAACTCAACAACTTAACCCAACATGTACAAATGTGATTGCTTCACTATATAGTGAACTTAAAAATGTTAATTTGTATCTATATAATAGTTTTTGCAAATCTGCATGTACTCCCTATTCACCACATAGTTCAGGGTGGATGCTTTCACCAGGTTGCTTGATTGAGCTGCATTTGTAGTTCACAGAATACAGTCTACGGTTGAGAAACAAGACTCACATCCAAGTGCCCTAAAGATATTTAAAAGTGCTCCAATACTTGGATCAGTCCACTGACAGTAACTAAGCTGATGTGCTTATATACAGTGCTAGAAATACTGCATGCGTGTGTCCTGTGCTCACCTGTGATAGGACCCAGCGCTTGAGACTATGAGATAGCTCTTGGGGGGTGGGGGGGGGAGCCCTGCTTGCGACTCAGAATCAATGGAAGCTGCCATCTGCCTGCAGCCAGCTGGCAAGTGTGCCTTCAGGAGCTAGGTTGCTCGTGGCTCGGTGCCCGTGGAACCACCAGCCACCTGGGCTCTCCACACATAGCTTGTCCTAACCCTGTGGCTTTGGGACAACTCAGCCCAGGTGCTCTGGGTGTCCCTGGGGAAAGGAGGGTTTTAGTCTCCCCAAAGCATGGTCTGTGCCAGCAGGGTCACCATGCTCTTAGAAGTGCAGAATCGCAGACCTCAGCCCGGGCCCCCAGGGTCAGAGCAAAGTTGCAGAATGATAGGTCTAGAAGATTCTTAACATTCTCATGGCTTCTAAAAATTTTCTTTTATACCCATTAGGCTGGAATGCACGTATGTTAAGATAGATTATCCTGTGGGACAGTAGTGTCATTTACTAGGATCTGAGCCAATCCAAATGGCTGCTGGGCACAGATGATCTACACTCTTGCTCTGTGTCTGGTGTGGGTGCAGCTCATCAAACCTTTAGGTCAACCCCAAGAGCTCCTCCTATGGCCCCATTTTCTAGACCAAGAAGCCCGAGCTGAGAGAGGGTTAGGGGCCCAGGCTAGTTTTCAGAGTGAGTGCACAGCTGGGATTTGAGTCCAGGTGGTACCTGGTCCTGGAGTCAGCATTAAGTCGCTGTGCCAGTTAGGACCAGAGGAACCAATGTCACTCATGGCCAGGGCTTGTGTTCTCTGGTGCATGCGTGCGTGTGTGTGCGTGTGTGTGTGTGTGTGTGTGTGTGTGTGTGTGTGTGCGTACGTGCATGCATGAACACGCACACAGTATATGTGCATGCAATCTTTCTTAATCAAAGCACCATAACACCTCACTTTTGTATTAAACAGAGTGTTGGAACCTTGACCTTCTCTGGATATTTAATTAGGCACTCGTATTTAATTACCCATCCTAAGAGCCAGGCAGGCAGTTACCCACGTGGCAATGAGCACTCCCACATCTTATTCCCTGCTAGCCCTCACTTTAATTCCCCGGGGACACCCCAGCTACATTTACAGACTTTGCTTGCAGAATCCCTCATTGCATATTATGTTCATGCAAAGAGAGTACATTGATCTTTGGCAGCAGAGAGAAAATGTGGCTTGCCTGGTTACTGGAGCCTAAATGAGTTACCCTGACATTCCAGCTTTCTACAGTGATCTTCAAGTAAGATCGTACGATTAATATAGTATGCTAATGTAACATAAGATAGCATAGTATAATATGATATGTATGTAGCCGCGTGCATAGCAGATGCGTGCAATGCATCATGCAATGGAACTACCACCCCACTTGCTGATTTCTGCTATGGGAGATTGCAGACACTGCCCCTTTACTGTCGTCTCCACTGGTGCTCCCTGGTGCTACTGTAACCTACTATAACCCCATTGACATATGAGAACTATAACCAAAAGCATAAGCCACTTGTAGATACACAAAGTTAGCATTTAAACACAGATCTGCCACTTCCAGTTATCACAGACTGCCTGGAAACTATACCATGAGACAAAGCACGGAAAAGGGCTCATTTCAGGCCTTCTGGCCTCTTCCCCTCATGGCCTGGCTCCCTGTGAGTGCCTCTGCACCTTGGCAGGGAAGCCCGTGCCTCTCACCCAAAGAGGTCCTGGGAGTCCTCAGCCCATGAGGCAAAAGACCTTGGGCAAACAGTTCAGCAGATACCTGCCGAACGTGCACTGTCTTTCAGCAAGTCTCTGGGGGCCGCGTTCCAGTGACCCTCCATAGGACCCTGCCTGTGAATGTACCCTTTAGGTTGTCCAGCCCTATTCTCCCAGCCCCCAAAATCTGCTTCCTGACATTTCTCAAAATTCTTCACCATAGCATCATCTTTCAGGTTCCCTAAAGAGAGATGCTCAGTGGCCCTGTGCAGAGGACCTGTTCAGATTTCATGCCTGTTTTCTTCCCTGTGAGCTCCACCTTGGCACCGCTTAATGTACACGACAGCTGGGCTTGTCCTTCTCAGCCACATCCAACTGGCTTGCCCTTGGGGTGAAGGGCAAGGTCTTCGAGACAGCGAGCCCGTGCGAGATCTGATACCATCGCTGCTCAGGCGGAGGGAGCAGGGAGGCTGAGGCTGCCACACGCTGCAGAACCGCGAGCTTTGCAGCTCCGCTGGGCGCAGGTGTGTGCCTTTCCATTCCCTCTGTGTCGCTCCACCAGGCCGACTTTGGCACCTCATCTGCCCCGAATTCCACAGGAGGCTCCTGAAAAGCGATCGCAAAAAACCCCAAAGCTACATTTGGGTGTTCCGACCTTTGCAATAGACATATCAATGTTTCCTGGGAAGACTTTGTCTTTTTCTGCACAATCCGATTTTCCTGTGCTTCTGACAAAGGCTACAGACTCGTGAATCCATGCTGCAGCCGGCGGGCATGTCCTAGGAGGCAAACCGGCCACAGCTCTTTGATACTGAACGTGTCCCGTGCAGAATCGCTGCAAACATCAGCTAACTGCACACACTGAACTAGAGCTCCGCCTTCAAGGAGCACGCCCAGATTGGTGATGTACACCAAGCCAGAAAAGAGAAGGAGAAAATGATCTACTTGTGTTAAGGGAAGCGTGTAAAGCGGCTGAAAGCTGACAAGCGGCAGAGCCAGGACACAGGTCGGCTCCTGGCAGAGGCCTGCCTGGTAAACCAAAAATGGGGAGGGGGGGATCACAAGAGCAGTGGCCAGACGAAGCAGCCCACAAAGACGTCCAGTGCAATGCGAGACACTACTGGCACGCTCCTGCCGGCACAAAGAGGCTCCGAATGTTGTTTGACAATATTCCAGAAAGAAAGCGATGGTGCCAAACTTCCCAAATGTTTCCTGTAAAACCAGAAAATGACTAAAGCACTTGCCCCAGTTTCTGTGCATTCCCAGTGCCTGGATGGGTGCCCACTGCCACTTCTGGTTCAGTTCGAGCTTTCTTCTCCCTTAGGGATGCTCAGACTTGCGGGACCACCATGTCCAGGGAACCCACCCAGGAAGGAACTTCTCAGCTGCCATACTGCCTAGACTTTGGCAACATTTTCAAACATAAACTGGAAGGAATTTTACCCTAAACAACCATGTACCTATAACTTAGATTCCACAGTTAACATTATGTAGTCCAGCATACTTTTTTAAAATGTTTTATTTTATTTTACTATTTTTTAAAAGACAATAAAAAAATCAGAAAGACTACAGAATTTCATTAAGCAAGATGATAGGAATTCAAAAACGGTTGTTGGGGTCTATTCGTCTGTCTGCTTGGTTCATGTATTTGGTACAGGGCCTCACTGTACAGCTTGGACTTGTAGTGATCCTCCTGCCACAGCCTCCCCAATGCTGCGATTACAAGCATGCACCACCACGCCTGTTCTCAGTGGCCAGCTTGGTGCACCTGGGGGTGGATTGAGCCCCAGGCCCTGAGACTGCCTAAGCAGGCGTTTATTCTGCTGAGCAATCTTGCCCACCCACAGTCGTTATGTTGCATATTGTTGCAACAATTAGTTGTTCAGATGCAAATTAGACACATTTGTAAGTTTGCAGAAATGGACAAAAATTAAAAGGAAGAGAAAAAATATAAGCACTAACTGCTCTTTCAATAGACCACTAGAAATCAGTAGTGCAATTATCCATGTTATCCGGTGAGTATTTATTTTCCTCTCCTTTCTTTGTCCTTTCCCTCATCCCAGGTTTTCCTTCCCTTTGAACAGTTTCATTCTCTTTCACAATGTCTATTGTACCTTTGAGTTTTTATCTACTCTTTCAGGTTCTTACAGTAGGGAAACAATAGAATATTTGCACACGTGGGCTTGATTTATTTTTCTCAAGTATGGTTTCTAGTTGCATTCATTTACCTATAAAAGCCCCGAGTTTAACTTTTTTATAGCTAAGTAATGCTCCATTATATAAAAATACCACATTTTTAAAATCCATTCCTTAGTATAATTGTTGTTTCTAAGATTTAACTATGATAAATTGCACTGCTATGAACATGGGTGCACATTTATTGCTATGATATGACATTTTCAGTTCTTCTGATAAAATATCCAGTAGCAGAATAGCTAGACCGAATGGCACCTCAAATCCTAGTGTTTTATTTTGGTTGATTGCCTCATCATTGACTTGCAAGACTTCTTAAGCCTGAGAATGACCTCTGCCAGGTGTGCTTTTCAAGGAATTTACTTAGTCTTGGGATCAACTACTTATTTTCTTCATGGTGATTTTGATCAATAGATATTTTAATAACACTAACATTTAATTCCAATGTTTTATACTTATTGTTAGCCTTTTGACATGCAGTCTAAAAAAGTATGCCTGTACTCCTCATAGAAAATATGTCACCCTCTCCTTTCCTCCAGAGTTATTCCCCTCTCTTTCCCCTGTATTTTCTCCAAAGTATAATTTTTGACTTTCAACTTTAGACTTAATTTTTGATCTGTTTAGATTTAACTTTTATGGCAGGAGCGATACTTTGTCCTCCTTGGGCATCTAGTTGTTCCCATGTGATTTGTTAAAAGAAAAAGGAACTGCTACCATTTTCTTCACTAAATCCTGGGTCACTGGTGACGGACCACAGTGCCCACATCACCTGGCAGGCATTTCTTTGGTCCGCTGGCCCTGAGGCCATCCTGTGCCGAGGCTGCACTGTTCTCATGGCCACCACTTTACAGCGAATCTGAGGTAACCTTGTCATCAGAGTAATTCAGACCTTGGCATTCCCATGTAGCATCTAAGATCGGCTTGCCCATTTCTCCACAAAGCATGGGGGGATTAAGCATTGAGTTGGGCCGGTGGACCACCTTGGAGAGTGCTGCTGTGCTGATGAAAGGGAGCCTACGGACCCTGCATGCATTGCTGGTCACCTGCATTCTCTTTAGTTTTTCTCAGCAGCTTTTTATAGTCTTCAAGTTGGTGACATGGTTTCTTACATTTATATGTAGTGCGCTGTGTTCGGATGCTATTATTTATTTGTCTTATAAATTTTACTTTTGAAACTTTTACTGATATTTTCAGTGAAAGTTACTGGTCTTTGAAGATATGCCGCCACCTTGTGCAGTTGGTCCATGTGTTCCTATAGCTGTCTTGCACATTACTTCGGATTTTCTACTTAACCAGGGTAAGTTTGCTTTCTACCTTGTGAACTGACGACTCACTTCACGAGCCTCAAGGGTGATGGTGATCGCAGGGGATGTGGGTGAAGCCCTTCCCTCGTGGCTGACCTCAGAGGGAAGCTTTTCAATAGGTCACTACCCAACATGCTGTGCGCTTTGGATATTTTGTGGACAAATTACCGCTCCCTTCTCTACGCAGGGGTCAACAATTCTTATAAATGAGTACTGAGTGTTAATCACTTTCTCAGCATTCATCTGTACAATTTTATTTATTTATGTATGTATGTATGTATGTATGTATGTATGTACGTATGTATGTATTTTTGCAGAACTGGGGATAGAACTCAGGACCTTGCACTTGACAAGCAGGCACTTGAGCCCCTGAGCTATCTCCCTGGCCTCATACAGCAATTTTATTTTATTTAAATGGCAGATTTCACTGATGGCATTTCAAATGTTAAACTAACCTATATTCTTGGGACAATGTACAGTGGACCGTGATGCATTTCCTGTACTGCGAGAGGCGATTTGCTAATATCATATTAGAGCTTTTGCGTGTTGACTAGGGATATGCTTGATAATTTATTTGTTACAATGTTGTGACAAGTTTGGGGATTATGATTATTGTGGCTTTCATAAAACAAATTAAATAGTGATCCCTCTTCCTTCTGTTTTCTGAAAATACTGAGATTGATGTTTTTTTTCTTTTATAAATGCCCGATAGATTTGATCTGTGCAGTTCTCTGTGCTTGGAGGTTTATGTTTGGATGACAGAGTTTGTCTGTACATGTTCAAATCACCAAATAAAATTTCATTAATAGATATGACATTATTCATCTTTTACTATTTCAACCTGTGTGGCTAGTTTTTTAAATTTAATTCTATGGAAAATTTTGGTGTGATTTATCAAGTTTCTTGGCATAAAACTCCTCTTAATTTTGCTTTCATGTTTTAATGTCAGGTATGCAAAGAAAATCCCTGTTGCATTTTTGACATTCATAATTTGGAGCTCTCGTGTTTCCACTTGTCCTCAGTCTCTCGTGATATGTCAAAACTAGGTTTGTCTTGGTTTCTCTATTATTTTCATGTCCTTTATTTCTTCCAGCGCTTGTCTTGTCCTTTCTGTCTGTTGATGATGACTCTCCTGTCCTGCTCTTTTTCTTAAGACAGAGTCTGAGGCTATTGGCACCACCCTTCTGTCCCAAGGTAGTCATACATATCCTTTGAATAACTGCCTTAATTGTTTCCCACAATTCTGAGGTTTTATATTTTCATCCTCATTTAATTTGAAGCAATTTTTTTTCTCTTATAATTTCTTCTTTGGTCCATAAATTATTATATATGTGTGCTCAATTTTCAAGTATCAAAACGTTCTATCTCTTTATACATATGTATATGTATATTTCAATTTAATTTTTGTTTTTTTATTTTATTTTATTTTATTTTATTTTATTTTATTTTATTTTATTTTATTTTTTTGTCTTTTTGAGACAGAGTCTCACTATGCAGTTGAGGCTGGCCTTGAGCTCACTTTTGTAGCCCAGGCTGGTCTCGAACTCACACCAATCCTTCTGCCTCAGCCTCCTGAGTGCTGGGATTACAGGCATGAGCCACCACGCCCGGCTTCAATTTAATTTTTAATGACTAAAGAACATATTATGCATGACTTTCATATTTTCAAAGTTACTATATTGGATTTGTTTCACAGTGCACCATCTGACCTAGCATGCGTGATTGCAAATAATATCCTGTAGTTGTTAGCTATAAATGCTAGGAAATATGTAGTTAAGAATGTTGTCAAGGTTTGCTGTACATTGTTGATGTGTTAGTGTCATGGGGTTTTTTGTCATTAAGCTCTGTTTATGGCTATTCAAGATTGCCTCACTTTCCTGGTAACTGCCATTTTTTCCTTTGTCTATTGAAAGCTCTGTTACTTAGGTCCATAAATGTTCATAATTGCTCTGTCTTCTTGATGTATTGGCATTTTTCGTTATTAAAAGTATTTCTTTAGCTTTGCCTGAAAGTGTGCTTTATCTGATTTTATCTGGCTCCTTCACTCCTCCCATCCGTGATGTCTGCATACTGTGTCATTGGCTAGCCACCTACTTTCAGAGTATGTCGGAGGGCTTCCTGCAGGAGGCAGGCAGGCAGGCAGGCAGCACCACTGTTGTCTGCGCTAAGTCTGTCATGCCATTGGGAGGTTTGTTGTGCTAATATTTAATGTGATTGGGGATCTGACCACTCCTAAGTCTACCCTGCAAATATTTAAGTCTATGCTTTCTGTTTTCAACCATCTGTTCTCCTCCCGCCTTCTTTTTGAATACATGAATTATTTTTTGGAATACCATTTCATTTTAACTATTAGAAATTTATTATCTCTCTGTCTTTTTCTCTATTGGTTACTGTAGAAATTATAATACAGGCCCTTAGCTTCCTACAGAATTAACATTGTGTCATGTTACAAAAAAGGCAGAAAATATGCAAATTTATGGGCTGATTATTCCATTCTTTACACGTGGTTGTCATGTATATTACATTTTTATGTTGTATATTAGACATCTGTGATTATTTTTAATGTGTTTGGTACAGGGTCTCACTATGCAGCTCAAACTCATAGTGATCCTCCTGTTTTCAGCCTCCCCAGGGCTGAGATTATAGGTGTGGGCCACCACACCTGGTCTCAGTGGCTGGCTCAGTGCGCTCAGGGGCAGGGCTGGCAAGGCATGTGCCTGGGATGAATCGCTGTCCTGAGCTTACCTACGCAGGCACTTAGTCCACTGAGCTATCTCACAGGCCCTAAGGACACCTTGAAAAGCAAAGTCGTAAGTTTTTCCTTAAAGAGTCATGCATTTTGTATTGGACAATAAAATTAGTATTCAATATTTACCCCGATAATGACCACTTCTGTATTTCCTTATTCATGCCTGAAGGTGAATTTTCCATTCCATATCACTTTTCTTCAGCCCAAATCACATATTGTACCACTTCTGTTCTGTTTTCTTTTGTTTTGTAGCCAAGATCTGCTGCTAAATTAATTCCCTCTTTTTTTCTGAAAAAAAAAAAAAAAAGTGTTTCTTGCATTTTTTCTCAGATTTTTTTTTTTTTTTTTTTGGTTTGCATACAGAACTGTACTTTGACTTTGACTTTCATTGTTTCTGATGAGGGTTTATCAGCAATAATTTGAATTGTTTTTTCCATGTATAGTGTGTGTGGGGGTGTGTGGGTGTGTGTCTGTGTGCTTGCATGTATGTTTGTACATATGTGTTCTGGTGTGTGTGTGCATGTGTGTTTGTGCATACGTGTGCTGGTATGTGTGTGTGTGTGTGTGTGAATAGCTGCTATCAAAATTATCTCTGAGTTTTTAGCAGTCTTTGGCTCTGATGGTTTTATTTTCATTTCCTATTGTAGTTGCAGTCTTTGTATTTGTTGATTTTTTTAATTCTATAATTTCACTGAGGAATATAGTCACTATTTCTTCAAAATATTTTGCTCATCTCTGAAAAAAATTTTTATCTAGTTATAATTTTGAGTGACTCCTGAAAAGCTATGGTTATGGCTTTTTCTATGTTCTGCTTAATAATGTCCATTGGCACCTACTTATTTCTTTCATCTTCATGTAGCTATCAACCAATGAACTTTATATTTAATGCAGCTTATATTTCATTTCTAAGATGCTCATTCCTTCATTTTTGCTACATAAATATCTCTGCTGAGATTTTTGATCATTCCACTATTACAAGCATGTTCTCCTTTAGGTCGTCGATTATATTATAGCTGCCTTAAACCTCCTGACTGCTGATCCCAACATTTGCATAGTCCTGGATTTAGTCCACCAACTGCCTTTGTTTCTGAGAATGTTCCACATTTGCCTACTATTTTTCTTTAAAATGTGGACTGAATATTAGATGATGCACTGAACAGTATACATAACGTGTTGTACAGAATCTAGGCTGCATTCTGTTCCTGAAAGGAAGCTCGCCGCTGTTTTCACTTTGGCTACATACGCAACACTCACACATGCACACTCTACTTGAGAGGAGATACATGTGTATTGGGTACACCCACAAAGTCTAGGGCCACCCTCTGCACATTAGGGCGAAGTTCATGTACACAATTTGGGGCTCCTTGTCACTGAGACTCTCCTACCTGGGCATTGCCTGAAGGGGGAAATTAAAATTTACAAATACAAGCCTGCCCAGCAGGGCTGCCTAGACCAAGAGGAGGGGCATGTCCAGCTGACCAAAATACAGATCGCTCCTTCCTTTGTAATGAGCCTTAGTCTTTGCTCCCTTTGTAGAAAGGATGGCCTTGCAATGTGACTTCAAATGTAACAGGACACTTCCTCCTTTTCCATAGCTAATACTTGTTTAACTGATAGCCTGGCAATATCATCTGAGATGTGTAAACTCCCTTGGCAACTTATGATGTCACCCAATCCTCCAATCAAATGCGCTGTTTGTACTTCCATGCTTCCACTCCCTGTAAAAGTCCCAGAACTCTGCCTGGGCAGGGCTGACACTTGGCAAGAGATCCCAGCCAGGTCCACCAGGATAAATAAAATGCCTCCTAAACCTTCTCGGTGCCCTTTCTCCCCGCGTTTTCTGTAACATCCACATTTACTTTGCAAGGAGATTGCTTTCACGACCTTTTCTAGGTGTCCTGTAAGCAACCAAGACTGATTTTTCATCAGACATCCAGTTGTCTGCTAGGCTGTGACTAGCCTTATTATCAGGCTTGAAATGTCATAAAAATGGGACATTTACCCAGTGTCATTTTCTTTTCTCAAGTGTCTGATCCCCTTCAGTTTCTTCACGCTTTACCATCTCCTCTCTAGGCCCCAAGCTAGCTGTTTATTATGCATGCTGAAAAGTTTACAGCTATAGCTCTCTGAGGATTGGCCCAAAGGAGCTGCTCAGCTGCACCCCACGTAGAGTCCCCAGGGGCTCCACCGTGAGGGTGTGTAATCATTTATTTATATCCTCCCATGTTGATGGTTATTTATGTCAGTTTCATATTAATTTCTGTTGGAGCTCTGGCTGTGACTTAAAATCCACCTCACTTGGGCACATTAATTGGATTTGGGAGGGCAGCAAGGGACAGTTCATCTGAACTGCTCTGTTAACCAGTGAAAGTGGATACTACTAATAGCTAACTTGTGGATGAGTGCGACATACATAGAAACACTTCCATGAAATGCAAAGAATGACTTAGAAAAGAAACCAAATTAAATATTATTTACTTCTTTCTTCCTCCTTGCTATTACCTTTGCTGGCCACACGACTATGCAGATAAACCAGCACACACGCAAATTTGTTACTTTTTTGTAAACGTTGGTGCACACGTATGAAGAGAATTTTCCTATGACGGTGGGATTGTTTTTGAGAACAAGGTTTGAGTGGCTGAATACTATTCTAAAAGACGAGTCATTGTTTATTTGGATGACCTGTGTTTTCTGAAACAAGTAAAAAGTTATTATGTGACTTTCACTTGAGAAAAATCCTATGACACTGCCCTATTTCTAATTAGAGCCTAGTGCTTCCAGGATGATGTCAACCAGACAGAGCTAAGTGGAACACTGAAGAAACTAGAAGTCTCCTTAGAGTACTTTCATGTTTGGATTAATAAAAATGACATATCTGCCTCATCCCTTTTTAAGAAGATTGAAGTGCTTCATCAGCTTCATTTCATTAAGATCCCCACAGCAATCCCGAAGCATGGGTGAAGGTCAAGAGGCTTTGCCTTTTGCAGAATGGAGTGTCAAGTGTCATGGTGACAAAGTGCTCTCACCAAGATTAGCCATAGTGGAGAAGCACCCTTTAGTTCAAGTTCCAGGCTTCTCTAAAGAGGTAGCTCAAGGCAGTCCAGCTCTCTGTTGGTGGGGACAACCTAGCTGCTTGTTCCCGACATATGCAAAAACCAAATACATTGTAGCCTGACAGGCTACAATTTTGTATTTCCATGATTTTCCAAATATCTGTGTCAAAATTGTGTAACTGCTTATATCACATTGTATGGAAAGTTATTAGAATATCAATGATGGTCAGAAAATATCATTTCCAAGCTAAGTCAAAGATATTTGATACTCAGAAAGCCAGTGATGATAAGCTCAAGTACCTATGTTATAGAGTAATAGTATCACAAAGCTTTTCTGCTGGAGGGTTA
>PVJA010004957.1:32128-82197 GCA_004027025.1 Myocastor coypus | reverse complement strand
ATGTCTCTCTGCAAGCACCTCTGGGCGTGGCTTCCCACATCTCCCCCTTTTTCTTCTTATAAGAAGAATGGACCGATATTCCTGAGGGAACAGTGCCTGTCTTAGGTCGAGGACATCTACACCTGTGGGCATCTTGGGCTTTTACCCGTCTCTGGCTACCAGGGCAGCTATTGGCCCTGTGCCTGTCTTAGGTGGCCCCGTGCCTCAAACAAGTGGGTCCTAGTTGTCCATCATTGACTACCTGTTCATCGCTTCAGGAGCTATATTGTATCATCATAGGGTCCGGGCTGGAGACGGGATTTATATTGATCTTTATGTTCATTGAGCTCTAAACGATGGTGGTGAACCTGTATTGGCTTGGCCAGAATGGATGTCAACCGATTGTTGACAAAAGTTATCACCCAGCGCACAACACAGGGACCAATGAGCATTATGAGGATCACGGAGACAAGAGGGCCCAAAAGCGGGAGGAGGTAAGGAAGAATGCCATTCCAAGCACTCCAAAAAGGGTTGTCAAATAATTTTTTTTTTCTTTTGGCTAGGTCTTCTTACTGTCCCGGCCTGCGGGACGTTCAACGGGTTCGTACCTGGGGGAGAAGTGGGGATTGACAAAGATAGGGCAGGAGACGCAAAGAATGAGGACAAGTCAAAAGGTCTGATCAAGTCCCGTTTACTGAGGAAGTGTGAGCGGTTTATATAGACAGGAGGCGGGGATGACGCAGAAAGAGGAAGCTGCCCTGCCATGCTCCTCGCTCATTGGCCCGTCAGTGATGATTGACAGGTTCCCTTGGGACATGTCTCTCTGCAAGCACCTCTGGGCGTGGCTTCCCACACTTGCTGCCTCTTCTCCCACCACCCTTTTGAGCTATACTTTTTCAAAGCACATTGGAATGTGTGAGTGATTTGAATTGTCCTTATTTCATTGAAGAATGGGCGACAGTGTGGCCTACTTCAGATGCAGTATATTTCTTTGGATAGAAGAAATATTCTGTCCAAAGAAATATACTTGGAGTATATTTCAACCACTTTCAGTGGTTGAATATAATGTCTTTGGTAGAAAAAAGACAGTAATATCCCTAGACCCAATTATGTTTTGTCTTATTCATTGTAGTGGCTCGTGTAATGAGCCCAGATGAGGAATGAGTTTGTGTTTGTTGATTGGGGAATTAAAATGATAATTACTATTGGTATATAGTCTTTCCTCTAAAAGGGAAGCATTTTGTCAACATAGTTGTAAGTGCAGAAAATTGGGACCAGATTGTTAATAAGTTTTAATTTAGCAATATTTATGTAAAAATCTAAATAACACTTCTGATGACAAGCTGTAGAGTTGTTGGTCTTTAAGATAAGCTGTTGATCTTAACTACAGCATCAGTTATGTGAGGAAAGGGAGCTTTGTTGTTTGAATTTTCATGGGGATTGTATTTTCATTGATTTGAAAACAATATTAAAAAAACTTCATAATTTAGTTGAATAGGAGGTTCCTGTGCCATATCAGCAGTGCCTACCTGAAATCGTAAAGATGACTGAATAAAGATGTCCTCAAAAGGTGTGTCTTGTCCGAATCTTGGGCTGTTGCCTTAACTTAAAGCATAGGGCCTACCCTGAGCTATACAGTAGAAACAGACCATTTTAGGCTGTCAAAACCTTTTATTTTTTCATTTTTAAATTTTTTTTTGTCTTTTTGAGATAGGGTCTCACTATGCAGTTGAAGGTGGCCTTGAGCTCACTTTTGTAGCCCAGGCTGGTCTCGAACTCACACCAATCCTCCTGCCTCAGCCTCCCAAGTGCTGGGATTACAGGCGTGCGCCGCCACGCCCAGCTGTCAAAACCTTTTAAAGTGATCATTCTTTCTTTCCTTCCTTCCTTCCTTTCTTTCTTTTTTTCTTTTCTTCTTTCGTTTTTTCATGGATTTGTTGCAGGGTCTCACTTTGCACATCTGATCCTCCTGTTTTCAACCTCTGCAGCCCTGGGATTTCAGGCATGCTCCACCATGCCCTGACTCTATGGCCAGCTCAGCTTGCCCAAGGCTGGACCTGCATGGCATTCAGATCTGGGCATTAAACCCTGGTGCCTGTGCTTGCCTAAGCAGGTGCTTAATCTGCTGAGTTATCTCTCTAGCCCCCTCCAGTGAGATTTCTATTATGTTTAACAGGATTTCTGTTAGGTGGCCCATTTGAGATTCTGTTTCTTACTGTGGGAATTCCATTGACTCAGTGGTACAGTCTGAATATGCTAGAGTTGCAATTTTTCCAAAAATTGGCCTACAATTTATGTAATTGGGACTTCTGCCTTATACTGATCCAATGATAGTATTTTTAGCATTTTGTATTCATTTCAGTGGAAAGTATATATAAAAAAACATTCTGTAAAGAGGGAATTAGCCACCTTCCAAGAAAAAATATTTAATTTCCTTTACAAGATCTAATGAAATAATTATACAGAAGTTCAGATGTATCAGAGATGTTACTGTTATGGAGAAGCTAGATTGATGTAAATTTAAAATGAGAAAAACCATTCAGATTATATGCTGGAAAAACATAATTCTTAATTTGAGTCTGGTCAGTTCAAAAATTATAGTGGCCATGTGTCCAATGTAGGCATAAATGGTGGAGATGAAAAGATGAATGATGACCAAACTGCCCTAAAAGATTTTATGCATTAAATAGAGATAAACATGGTGTTTGTATTTTTTTTTTTTTTGGTATTTGTATTTTTAAATGAACTTATTATAAGCCAAATGTGTATTTGTCTTGTGATTTGTATGGTGAATTCAAATATTCACTATTTGTTGAATATTATGAACAGGATTGCATAAGACCATTAATTGGGCTTTCTGGCTATCTTCTCATATTATGTACTTTATTTCTGAGAATGATTTGGTTAGCATGGCTTGTAAAGTTACAGTAGTAGAGACATGTGATAGTAGCTATACGAATGAGGTGATTTAGAAATGTTTTTCTCCTTTTCCTTAACTCTGCAGGCTCCATTAGCTGGAGGTATGAAACTGCATTCTAGTAGGAATCAATGTTGTAAGTGACTGACAGTCCTTAGAACAAGACAACATGGTTTAATACTGATAAAGGACAAATTGAATTTTGCAACCAGCAATAATTCATTCTTTTTTTTTTTTTTTGTCTTTTTTTTTTTTGAGACAGGGTCTCGCTATGCAGTTGAGGCTGGTCCTGAGCTCACTTTTGTAGCCCAGGCTGGTCTCGAACTTGCACCAATCCTCCTGCCTCAGCCTCCCAAGTGCTAGGATTACAGGCGTGTGCCACCACGCCCGGCAGGGAGGTGCACCGTTCCTGGAGGTACTGCAATACCAGGTCGATGCGTGCAATAATTCATTCTTAATGTGTGCTTAGTAGTTGTAACTGGCCAAGTAATGGCACAACTGCAGTAGCACTATTCACAAAATGTTACTCCTGGAAGTATTTAATTGGAACTATCCAAAAATACTGAGATATTTTTTGCTTGGCCCAGTGATTTTTTTTTTTCCCCTCCTGGAAGATTTATGATAACAAAATGGAATAATCCTTTTTAAGGCTCCACTCAGCTTTAAACCTTGTATTTTGGGCTTTACATCTATATAAATTCATGTAATTCTCAGCACAAATTTATGGGAGGCATATTTGCTATATTTTATAGATATATAATTTAAGGATTTGAGGGGTTCAGTGGCTAATTAAACATCTCAGTACCAGTGCTGGAGTCCACAGTCAAATTCTTCCTAAATTCAAATACACATTTTAGGTGATAAGTTTCCCTTGCTTGACATGGAAGACTTGCAGAAAAGGCTAGCCTTAAAAATGGTTCTGAGTGGAAAGAAAACACAATGGCTTGTAGGTGGACATCTGCCCAGTGGACTCTGGACAGTAAAGAATTTATAGTTTTTCAAATTGAGAAAAATAGTTGTATACAAAAAATTGCATTTTGTACTTAAATACATAGATGAGTCAATCTCCTTCAAATGAGAGATACAAAGTGAAACTATAGCAAGATGCCATATTCCACTTGAATTCCAGTTTACTGTTGAAAATCTGGAACTCTCCTGTTTCCTATGGAAATGTAAGGTTATGTTCCATTTTTAAAGGAAATTTGAGAAGTTGTGTCAGTATATATATTCATATATCCAGCACTTCCTCTTTAAGATTTTCTCAGACATACAAATTAGAAACAAGTCAAAGTTTCCTAATGTAACTTTAATAAATGCCATGGTTTTAATTGTAAAAGGTGAAAAATATGATTCCCATTAGTTTACAAATTGCATATCCTTAGGTAGCTGAGAAAAAAAATGAGAAGGCTTTTTATGTATGTGTAAGAAATTCCCCTATTAAAAAAAAAAAAAGAAATTCCCCTATTTACAAACCATATATAATGTATGCATTGTACTATGTTTGAATACAAAAAAGAAAGGATATATATTTGTTTTCATTTTTTGTGTGGGTGTGTTTATGTGTGTGTACCAGATATGAATCTCAGGACCTCGCACTTGCCAGGCAAGCACTGCACCACTGAGCTAAATCCCCAGCCTGAAAGGTTATATATTCAATCTGTTATTAGTATTACCTGTTTTGGGTGGAGGGGGACTGAGTGAAGGGATGGAGCACCAAAGTGCGATTTTCATTTTGTACTGTTTTCATACCTTTAAAATGATGTCAAGTAACTATTTTAGAAGTTAAGGAAAAGAGTAATTTAAGATCTAGTAAGTACTGTGTAAGAGAATAATGGGAATTTATGACCTTATATTAGCAAAAGTCTTCAAAGATAGGATGAACTATATTAATTTGTTCAAGTGAGAAAAATTCTGATTAAGGATATAAATATATAGATATACCTATAATGCTTACTGTTTTGAAATTTTGACATTACATACATAGGTGAAATTGCATGGAATTAATAGTTAAACTACAGAAATATAGCTCACTTTTTGATATTACCTAACAGCTATGTTGACCAGGTCCTATGGCAGGTCTTAAGTCTTTTGAGTCCAGTTAGAAGCAACCTGGGTAGGTTCTCATCTCAAAATGTCTTTTCCAGTCAAAACTTCAATAAGTGTGTACAAATATCATAGGGAATAGTTATGCTTTACTGGAAATGTCACATATAAAAATGCATTAGTTAACTTTCATGTGATGCTAAAATTTTGGTAGTTGATCTAAAATCTTCACCTGTTGAACAAGAATTAACTTGCTATCACTTTTGCTGGGCAGCTTGCAAGGATCTAGGAATGTAGTAGTAAGCAAGATGAACGGTGGTCTGTACCTAAACTCATTCCTAGAGTTTTGTGGGGAAGTCTGGCATTCCACAGATACTTTGAAAACAAGTAACAAAGTGACAGCCAGGGGCTGCAGTTATATTTAGTAGATATGAACCCATTCTTGAGATTTTCTTTTTAGAGGAAGCTTTTAAATGTATGGAAGTTATTCTTTATCTTATTTCTGTATATATGTGTAAATGCTGCTTTATTGTTTTCTTCATTTATAAACTTTTGTCAGCATATAGATTTCTGGTGATAGTAAATGAGCACTTAGCTCTTTTAACCCTTCTTTGTCCCTTTATTCATCCATCGAAAATAATTATTATGCTTTGGGGATTAAGTGAAAATTAAATGTTAAGATATCAGTTCTTATGTAAATACCACTTTCTATTAAACCAAGTGCTATACTATGATTACATTCTTCAGATTAACCTTTTGTTTTTCCTGGGATAAATTACCTTTTTTATTTTACTTTTCCAAATACATTTATAAAATGTTCACTGCTTTATAAAACTCAGCAACAGCTCTCAGTTAATCTTTCTGTCCTCTAAGACCTTTATCTAACCATGTTGGTTTTCCTTCATTATGTGTAAGGTCCATTAATCCTTCTGTTCAGCTCTGTAACAGAACCTGTTTTATTTTGATTCCATATATCTTGTTTTAGGAGTTAATTTCTTTATTTTACAGAAATATATTTAGTAAGAAACTCAGTGTGAAGTAACTTTATTCAGTCTTTCCACTTTTGAATATATCTTTTTCTGTCTTTTATAATTATAGATTTTTCTATAGAATAGAAATAGTTCACTTAAGATTCTAAAAGCATTTATATATATGTTTTTCTCTTTAGTCATGTTGTTGACAATTCTGATTATTTGATTTCTGGACCTATTTCTGTGATTCACTTTTTTTAATCTTTGAGAAATTTGGGAATGTTATATATTTTAATCTAATCTCTACAAATGCATGTAATAAATATGCACAGTCCCTCTGTTTTTTTGGCTAATAAGCATGGTCTTTCACTTGAGATGTATGCCTTTCTTATGAGAAAGAGACTTACTTGTTTGTGATCTGTGCTTTGTGTACTTCAACTATTCTAGGTATGTCAGAGCTTGGAGCCTCCTTTTTAAAAAAAAAAAAAAAATCCATTCTGCCAAGTATCTCTAAGTTGGGAATATGAATTGGGGTGGAGGTTGTTATTTTTCCACTATGTACCTTACTTCCTACCATGAGACTACAAGTTTGAGATTATTGAAGATAACCTGAAATGATACCTTTTTCTTCTATACCCACTTACATTACATTATTATCAATTCTAAATCACATTTGCCAACTTTTCTTCTTCAAATATAAATTATTTCCAAAGTTTTGTTATCCTTTTTTGGTACCTGGTAACTTTTTAAAAAATTTTGCTTTTAGGAGATAGCATCTTATTATGTAGTTCAAATTAGCCTTAGCCTTGAACTCATTGTGTAGCCAGGGCTGACTTTGAGCTCAGAGTGGTCCTCTTGTCTCAGTTTCCCGAGTGCCGGATTACAGGCATGCACTACAGGCATGTACTACCATACCTGGTGCTTATTTCCTCTTATTTCTTCACCGTCATTTCAGTAGAGCTTGTCAGCGGAACAAAATCTAACATGTCTTTTTTTTTTTTTTGCCAAAATTAGCTAGAATATTGTTCATATCAAAAAATTGAGTGTGTTGATTCTTGTGAAGAGGGCTACAAACATTTAAAATCTGAAGGGATAGAACAGGTTGGGGAGAGAGAGCAATGACCAATGACAGGTATGTGCTAGACAGCACAGACATAATGAGGTCTTCTGCAGCCTGTGATGAAACTATAATTATGTTCTCAATGTGGGGAAGGGGTGTTAAAAAGGGGGCAAGAAGTAAAACAGCTTTAAGATAAATATATAAATTACAGTACAGGGCAGGCATTACAGAGAAGACTAGTGTCAAAAGAGTCTAAGATTGCAAAGCATCAGAGCTTCATAAACATGTCTGTTACCTTCTTTCCTTCTCCCAAATTTTCTCTAAAGATTTCAATTTATTCAAATGCCAGATGTTTGGCCTAAAATACATGCTGTTTGACAGCCTTAAAATTGTAGCTTCTAGTTACCTTTTAATTTGCAGCACAGAAATGGTGCCAGGACCACCTGTTTTATATTCTCTTAATGGCCATTATAGAAACACTCTAGTACTAGCAGTCACTGTTGGTGAGTGCACAGTTTTCCACATGGTTGTTTGTAATCATTGATATGAAAATCTTTTCCCTACAGAAGCAAAATTGGACTTGTTAGATGGGGCTCTAGGCCAGTGCACGAAAGTCACAGTAGTACATAACATATCTGCAGTATAACATAAAGCTCAGAGAACTGTACAAATTACTGCGTATAGATGTATCTCTAAGAAAAGTGTCCTATCATCCTGTAGAGGACCCTCATGACATGAGCAGATGCTGTGAATATTTACTGTAACTGAGGACCAGGTAACGGCTGAGAGGGCAGAATCTAAGGGAATAGAGGATAGGCCTGGGGCAGATGCAGTGTCTTTGAAATGAAGGACTTTTGTCTCTTTTGTTATAATTTCCTGGATTAGTTTTGATCCTGAGTTGGGTTTCTGGGTAATATGACTTTTTTTTTTTTTGTTTACTTCAAAACCTCAGTGTTTATCCACCTCATCCCCATACCTGCTGCAATTGTAAGATGTTAGTACCTTGGGATTTTAGTTATGGCAGTGGTACCACATCAGATGGCCTGCCCCTTCAGTTTTCCTATCTGAAATCATATCCAGAAAAGTACATTTTCCTTTTTGGTACTGGGAATTGAACTCACAGCCTTGTGCTTGCTAGGCAAGCACTGTGCCATTGAGCTTATCTCCAGCCAGAAAGATGTATTTTGACTCAAGTGCCATGTATCCCTAAGATGTTTGCCCTGAAAGAGATGTAAGTCTATTTTTCAAATTTTTACTATTACATATTTGCAGTACATGGTGACTGCATTATGGAGAATTGGTACGTGTATTTAGTGCCTCTCACTTGTTTTTCCTCTTCCTGTGTTTAAGATTTTATAATTAATTTTTTTGCTAACATCAGATTAATTTGTAAGTACTTACCAAGTTAATTCTCATAAATACAAACTAACAGCTAACCTAACAGGCCAGAAACATATAAAGTACATAAGACAATTATACTAAACTAAGGAATATTGCCCGTGCTGGATTACAATAATTCTTTCTCTTTCCTTTTATTTTTTTTTCATGGTGATTGTCTTTTAGTTTGTACTTTATATATTGAATTTCTTTTTTTTTAAGTCAGAATTAAATTTTATTTCACAGAAACTATGAAAAACATTTAAACTGTTCCACATTATAACACAACTTTTCAACAGAATAGTTCTTGCTATAAGTAAGATTTTACTGATTTGTATAACTGAACTAAGTCTACAGTTCTTCAGGATAAAGCAGAATGACTTAGTCAATGGTTGTCTTAAAATTTTTAAACCCAGAAATAAGCCGGGCGTGGTGGCGCACGCCTGTAATCCCAGCACTCGGGAGGCTGAGGCAGGAGGATCAATGTGAGTTCGAGACCAGCCTGGGCTACAAAAGTGAGCTTAAGGCCAGCCTGAACTGCATAGTGAGACCCTGTCTCAAAAAGCAAAAAAAAAAAATAAAATAAAATAAAAATAAAAAAAAAATAAAATAAAATAAATAAACCCAGAAATAAGCATATGGCTTCATTATGAATATCCTATGTAGTGTAGTACTAGATTACTTCCACAATCAATTAGCACCTTACAGATGCATTCTTAACATTGTTTTGGCAAGTTGAAATACAGCAGAAAGTGTAACGCAGTTCATAAATATTAAACATACATTTTTGCTACATTTTAAACTATATGATAATAGCTGGGCATGGTGGTACATGCCTGTAACCCCAGCACTCAGCCTGAGGCAGGAGGATCTTTGCAAGTTTGAGACTAGCCTGGGGCACACAATGAGCTCAAGGCCAGCCTGAACATGGCAAGACCCTGTCTGAAAAAGACAAAATAATTTTATATGGTAACTATACCATATATATATGTAGGGTTCTGGTTAACCTTTATTACACATAAAGTTGTTTCCAAATAATTTTTTACTATTAATCTGGAAATTCTGACTATTTAAAAATCAAATGATTGCTATTTTTTGTTTGCACAAATGACTAATTTTTAAAAACAGTTTGAAGTGAAAATTTCAAGTAAGACCACTGGCAGACAAAAAAAAAGCAATTTTGTCTATTAGATAATTTTCCACAGTATCTGGTTTCAAAGATATGTATAGAAAAAGTAAATTCAACATGGCAAACCCCAGTAATTTTAGAAATTAGTCTTTAACATCAGTCTTAAATTTTTGGTACATATCAGAACATCATCTAATTATTCATTCAATTGCTTTCAGAAAAATAATCTTTTATGATCAGAATTGAAGATACTAAATAAGTACATTTTAACTAAAGTATAATGACTTGAAATATGTAAGAAATTTAAATAATGTTTGGTTTCTTTTAAAGTACATAATAGATTTTAAATATGGTCTGGTCTGTAATGCAGAATGTCCAATTACAGCAGGTACTGACAGTCGATGACTACAGCAAGGAGGTAATATATTTGTTCTGCTATGAAGAATGATCGTGAAAGAAACTTTTTTTTTCTTTAAATGAGAAAATATTAAATAGCACTGATATCAAGGAAAAAGGAAAACCTGGTCCCTCAGGTAAAGGGGCCATGCAATAAGAGAACAGCGCTGCTGTTCGTGGCAGAAGCCCTGCCCGTTACCAAGAACGCTGCCCACACATCCCACCCTGATGCCCCGCGGCTGTTAGGTACGCAAGCACACACAGACAGACACAGACTCTGCGCCTGCCCTGGCCAGGCCACTTGGGAAAGAGCCACGGACTAAGCCACGGCACCCATGGGTCATTTATATCAACTGTTCATTTTACGTGAACAAATTTTTATTAGCATACTGGTAATTTTCAAATGATGTAATAAAAAAATCTGGTTGTAATAATTTACTAGTTTGCTAATGATATTTGAGAAAAAGAAGCTAGCTGCCTCACCTATTTTAATAGTATATTCTGGATCACATCATACAAATACATGTATAGAAACTTAAAGATCATACATTTCCCACAAGGAAACGTTATTTATTATATGTGATTGATGTGCATTTGCAAAACATGTGAGCACTGCCAACGTGAGGGTCGTGAGCCCGGGCATGGGAGCAGTGCGCCCTCCGCCGCAGCGCTGCTGGTGTGCCTCCGGGGCTCGGCAGCCTCAGTCCACCGGAGACTGTCGTTGAACCACCTGAGGTCCTTCATTTCCTGCCAGCAGGAGCAGTGTGTCATGCCTTCATGCGTCTTCAGGTCACATTGGCCGGATTTACCAGTGTTTGTAGCTTTTCAGCAGTAAGGGAACTAAACATTAGGGGAACTGAAGGGTCGCTATCTCCATGGCACTGGAGAATAGAAACATCTTTGTTAACACCACTGGTAGGACCGAAGTGGAAGCCAGCAGCTCAGCGCGGTGACGCCCGCCAGCTTCTTTCTGCTGGGTGGTGAGGGCCTGGTATAAAGACAGAGAAAATCCTCCCAGAACAATTCTGTGAGCAGGAATGGTATTCTTCACCTCTTGGCCTATCACAGCTTTTACATTTTCAGCTGCTCTTTAATTCCAGGTTCATCCTACTGAGAATCTGGTGAAAGCCCATGATATCAAACCAAGAAGGGGTTAGCCGGGCGTGGTGGCACACGCCTGTAATCCCAGCACTTGGGAGGCTGAGGCAGGAGGATTGGTGCGAGTTCGAGACCAGCCTGGGCTACAAAAGTGAGCTCAAGGCCAGCCTGAACTGCATAGCGAGACCCTGTCTCAAAAAGACCAAAAAAAATTAAAAAAAAAAAAAAAATCAAACCAAGAAGGCACAGCCATGTTCATATTCAATGTTACAGGCATAACAGGCGCATGTGGGCAGATATATTTGATATGTGAACTTCCGATACCGGCCAAGGGTTCTGCCCATCCATGTCCAGTATCTCCCAATCCATGAAGGAAAATAACCGCGGCGGAGGCCTTCCAGGCGGCAGGGACGCCGGCTGGCAGCAGGGCAGACGTGTTATTACCGCACACCCGCGGCTAGGCGGGCGGGCGGGCAGGCGGCGCTTCGGAAGCAGAAGGGAGCGTGTGGTGAAGGCCTAGGGTGTGTGGGTGGCGAGCCCGGCCCGCCCACGGGCGCGCACTCTGGCGCGTGCCTATATTTTGAATTTCTTATGTAAGGTAAACAATATGATATTTAGGCTTGTGTATCTGATTTTATATAATATCCGATTAACTCAAGGTGCACCTGTTTTCCTACAAATGACACGTTTTCCCTTTTTTATGGCAAAGTAGTACTCTATTGTATATATGTACCTTATTTTATTTGTCCATTCATCTATTGATGGACACATAAGGTGTTGCTAAGATTTATCTACTATGAATTGTACTGCTGTAAACATGAGTGTGAATGTACTGTATCACTGTAAAAAGATGCTAACTCTTTCAGGAAGATGGCTAAAAGGGAAATAATTAGGCCAAGTCAAATTTCACTTTTAGTTTTTTCTTTATTTTGGGATACAACCTTTTTTTTTTTTTTTTTTTTACAAGTGATGGTGGTTCTTTGGTAATTGTGCTGTTTTGCTTTCTTTTCTTTATTTTTTAAATGTATTTAGTACAGGGGCTACAGGATCTCACTACATAGATCATACTTGTAGTGATCTTTCCTGTTTTTCAGCCTCCCAAGCAGTGGGATAACAAGCACACACTGTCACGCCCATTCTCAGTTGCCATCTTAGCTCACCCCAAGGGTAAAGATTGATCACCCACCCCCTGTGTCTGCCTAAGCAGGTGTTTTAATCTGCTGAGCTATCTGGCTAGCCCTTTGCTTTTTTATTTTTTTTCTTTTCTTTATTCATTTATGTTATGGCTCACTCAGCCTTTCCTGAGGGTGGGGCTGGCATAGCATGTGGTGCCAGGATTGAACCACAGTCTCTGTGTTTGCCTAAGCTTGCCTAAGCAGGCGCTTTAGACTGCTGAGCTATCTCACTGGCCCCCTTATTTTTCTTTTAAAAAAACAAAAAATAAACTTTCAAAACAAGATAGAAAATTAGCAATAATTATAGTGCATATTTTTGTCTTCAGAGTAGTTTGTAAAGTTTCTCAAGTAGTAATAACCACTATTCTTTTCAATAAACTGATAAAAATTAGTAATACAATTATCTCAGCTGTGTGTGTGTGTCTGTGTGTGTGTGTATGTGTGTGTGTGTGTGTGGGTGTATGTGTGTACGTGCGCGTGTGTGCTTGAAGTACCTCTTTCTAAGTTCTACTCACCTTTCAGGTTTGTATTGAGAAGTCTTTTGTAATTCTAGTGAGTTTACCTTTTATGTGATTTGTTGGCTTTCTCTAAGATTTTAAGATTTCTTTAAGATTTTACTCTCTGTGGTGGACTTCTGTTACTTTGATTATAAGGTGACAAGGAGAGAGTCTCTTTTAGTCAGGGCTATTTGGGGTTCTAGATGACTCATTTAGCTGTGTGTTTCTTTTCCCTATATTGGTGAAATTTTATGTTATTACTTTTGTGAGCAGGTTTTTTTTTAAATGCCATTTTTTGCTGCGTTCTTGTTTTTAACTTACTCCAGTTACTCTTAATCGTCTAGATTAATCATGTGTCATCTAGAAGCTGTTGAATTCATTTTTCATCTTCACTTTTTGCTTTTAAAATATCTTTGCATAGTTGATCTTTGAAGGCATTGTCATAATTTTGAAATTGTGTTCTTGTATTTGTGAGATACTCTGCTGCCCATATTGTCACTGTAATTTTTGTCTCCTAGATTTCCAATTGAAACCTTTTCATGGACTCTAGTTCTTTGTTCAACTGGTCATTTATATTTTGCATCATTTTAGCATTTTAATAGTTCTTCTGAAAGCTCCTGGATCAGTTTAATTATCATTTCCATTTTCTGCTTAGTTATATCTTCTATAATGCTGCTAAATACTTCTTTGGTCAGTTTTCTACTCTTCTATGTTACTTTCACAATAGATCAGCTGTGTAGCTTATACAGTTCTGTCCCTAAATGTCTCCTGAGTTTCCTGAAAAGGAGTTAGGAATTTCAGGAGATACCTTCCTGTCTTCGTTTCTGTTGTTTTGTTTTCTGCTGAGGTCTGTGAATGCTAGTAGAGAGATCTCTTTACTGGCTTTTCAGTGATGCACTTTTGGGCGTGGCTAACTATAATCTTTTGCCTCAGCCCCAAGATCTGATCATATTAAACCTAATCAGTCCAACACCAAGTTCTCTGGGACTGTATCTTTGTTTTGTTCTTTTCTTCCTTCCTTTCTTTCTTTGTATTTTTAGGGCAGGATCTACAGGGTGTCCAGGGTCTCAGTACTAGATCAGACTCAGAGATCTGGCAGTTTTCAGCCTCCCCAGAACTGGGGTTACAGGTGTGTGCCACCATGCCCAGTCTTGGTTGCCATCTCCTCGTCCTGAGGGTAAGGCCTGCACAGCTCCTGGCAGACACTTTTAATCGGCTGAGCTATTTGGCAGGCCCTATGTATATTTGTACTGTTAGCCTCACAATGGTAATATGAATGTGGCTTACAGAGAAATAGCAACAATATTGCAACCTTGATAATATCAATCAAGTTAGCTACAGTAGCCAAGAATTGAATATGAACATATAAGAAACAGTTATAGTATGCACCTCTTTTGACCCTAGAGAAGAAATTCATAATAATGTTATAAACATAAATACAAGCCTGTATTGATTTATAATCAGTGTGCACTACAAAGAACAGTTTCATGTCCATTAATGGTAGAAAATAATTTTATACAGTTAGCTATCCAAAGATTCATAAAGCATTGTTGTTTACACTATTAAACATATAAGGTTTGAGAATGGGACAATGCAGGAGGAAACATTTTTTACATTTTATTTTTTATTGCATTTAATAAGAAATAACAATGTGACAGTTTCAAAACACTTTAGTAGTACTTTGTAGTATTTGACACAATGCATATTGTTATATAAACTATAATATTAGATGGAGAAGGGAGAAGTGGTACAAGGGTTATTGTTGGGCAACAGAGATATGTTTATTTTTATTGTTTTAAATTACTTTTTACAATAGTTAATACATTGTATAATGCTGTCTTCGTCGTAGTTGTTCAGAGTACAAGATGCAGACATGAGTTCTTATTTAAACATCATTAGTACAGATCTTTCTTTTCATAGCCCGGTAGTCCATAACAGTAGTGGATTAACAGCTCATTTGGCATTATTGGGGGCTGTTGACTTAAGTCTATTTACAACTCAGCATATTAATATGGCTTTCTTTTTTATGCCTCTTGGTTGTTGGAGAGGCTGTGTGGAAAAAGGAACACTTATCCACTGCTGGTGGGAATGTAGATTGATACAACCATTATGGAAATCAGTGTGGAGACTCCTTTAAAAACTAAGACTGGAAATCCCATTCAATCCAGCTATCCCCCTACTGGGAATATTCCCAGAAGAACTGAAAACATCATACCATAGTGATAATTTGTGCACCTATGTTTATAGCAGCACAATTTGCGGTAGCCAAATCTTGCAAACAACTAAAATGCCCATCGTCTGAGGAATCGTTGAAAAAGATGTGGTGTTTTTGTACAATAGAATATTACTCAGCTATAAAGAATGACAAACTCAAAGCCTTCATACATAAGTGGACTTATCTTCAACAAATACTCATAAGTGAAATAAAGCAGACCTACATATGTAAATATCATATAGCCTCTCTAACATAAGAACTCAAAAGAAGAAATAGAAATGGAAAGGTATAGTTAAATGGAAAGTGAGAATGTAAGGATTAAACAATGAAGAGAGAGCTAGGAAAAAATTAGGAAACGTGGTAGTGGCAAAACCATGCACTTATACACAAAAGATGGTTAAGACAGTGGTCCTAAAAATCTTCAGCAGGTTTTTGAAACTACCAGGTAATTGGCAGAATTTGCATCCTGACTGACTATAATATTAATATCTGTGAACGAAGCAAATACACTGAGGATAGCAATGTGTAATTCTACACTAAGCTTGTAATACCCATCATTATGTTTATAGGATTAAGTAGAGCTAAGATAAAAATTGACAAGAAATAAAAGATAAAATAAGAATGAGAATAACATAGTATATGGATTAAAAATAAGAGAGAAGGGCTGGAGAGACGGTTCAGTCATCTAAAGCGCCTGCCTAGGAATGTTTAGGCAAGCTCAGGGACCGCGGCTTGATCCCTGGCACCACATGCTGCGCCAGCTCCACCCACAGAGCAGGCTGAGCCCACCATAGCACATAAATAAATGAGGTTTAAGAAAGTAAAATAAAATAAAAATTTTTAAAAAGAGAGAAAAAGTTAAGAGGAAAAATTTAAAGGGAGAAGAGGAAAAATAAAGAGGAAAAAGGTAAAAATAAGAGATAAGAAGCAATGAAGGACAAATGAAAATTACCCAAGCCCTGATAAACTGGTAAATAAAAAAGAAGGAAAGGAAAAAAGAAGAAAAGAACAAACTGTGCTAAAAGCAATGCACACACTCACAGAAACAAAAATGAAAAAGAAATGTCTCTGTAGATCTTCCAGAATGTATGATTTTGAGGCAATGTCTAAGTGAAGGTATGTCTGTCCCCCAGTCACACTGATAAAGAAGCAGTCAGATCCAAGATCCACAGTGGATGCAGGCAACAACAGGCAGTGGAATTAGGGAGTAGATGCCAATGGCATGACTTTGAAATTAAGAGCAAGTCAGGCTGAGATGACCGCTAGCCATGAGGACTGGGCCTACGTCCTTTAGTGCACACTCCTCAAGGAGTGTCTTTCCAGCCTTCACATGGCTTCTTGTTTCCTGTGGCTGTTACTCCTCCAGTCACTGTTGGAATGTAACATTGGGAGTCATGGAGTAAAGCCATTTTGCAATTCCTGAGTCCTGAGTTGAAACGGTCAACCAGGAAAGATCGGACAGAAAACTGAAATCTCATCCAGATAAGCACTCTGTCCAGGGATATGGCAGGCAGTCAGAATGGAGTCACTCACCAGCAGTTGCCTGTCAAAGGACTCATGGGAGCAGAATCCTGCACTCTTTGTATAGCTCACAATACTTGCCAGTCCATTCCATCTTCAAGTATTTTCCTGAAGCCCTCTGGACTCCCTAGCTTTCAGTTTGTCCTTGTAATTTCAGTTCTTTCCCAAGAGCCAAGAGCTCAGGAGAAAGTGCAGATTGTCAACCCTCTTCTTCTTTGCCTTGTCTTGTCTTGTCTTGTCTTGTCTTTTCTTTTCTTTTCTTTTCCTTTCCTTTCCTTTCTTTTCTTTTCTTTCCCACTTAGGACAGGGGATACAGGGTCCCCAGGATCCCACTATGTAGATTGAACTCATACTGATCTTCTTGTTTTCAGCCTCCCAAAGTGTTGGGATTATAGGAACGTGCCACCATGCCCTGGGTTGGGGCTGGGGCTGGGGCTGGCATGGCACTGTGGGATTGAACCCAGGCCACTGTGCTCTGCTGAAGCAGTGTTTAATTTCTTTGAAGGTTTAGTTTCCTGTCAGATCTTTCCTGGTTTCTGGGAATCTTTTTTTTTTTTTTTTTAATAGTCTAAAACTGTTTATTCACATAGCATAAGAACTGAAAACAGCTACTGCTATGCCACCATAAATCATAGAAAAGAAATATATAATTGTAACAAAACCCCACAGACAAACCAAATATCAATAAACAGGAAATATCTGCTAAATGTAACAACTATAATACCACTACCAATATAACAAAATTCAGCCTTAATGGTTCAGCAGTCTGAAGCACCTGCTTAGGAAAGCTTAGGCAATTGCAGGGACCGTGGTTCAATCCCCAGCACCACATGCTATGCCAGCCCCCGCCCCTGGGGCAGGCTGAGTCAGCCATAATCCAAAAAAAAAAAAAAAAATGTCTAAAGATATTTAGTTCATAAATCTTAGTGTTTGTCCCAGCAATGAGAGAAAAGTGATTAAGACACAGAGTTTCACAACATGATAAGAAATTAACAATAGTTAATATGTTGCACATTGCCGGGCATGGTGGTGCATGCCTGTAATCCCAGCACTCGGGAGGCTGAGGCAGGAGGATTGGTGCGAGTTCAAGACCAGCCTGGGCTACAAAAGTGAGCTCAAGGCCAGCCTGAACCGCATAGCAAGACCCTGTCTCAAAAAGACCAAAAAAAAAAAAAATATGTTGCACATTGTTGACTTCTTAGCATAATGATATTAGAAAAGGCAGTATATAAATAGAAGATCCTTTCTTATTCTCTTATTTTTATTCAGTGCAAGGAGAAGTCCTTTGATGGGCTGATGCACAATTTGATCTGATCAACAGCAGGGGAGGTAAGGCTGGATTCTGGCAGCTTTCAGAATTTTATCATAGGAGTTAGGTTGAGGGGGCTTTAAGGTAAGGTGCAACACACCAGGAAGGAAAGGTCTACTGAAGTGGTAGGGGCAAAAACGCTGAGTAGTGAACCAGGCCTCTGGAGCCAGTAGTGTTTTATGTTATTGTGGGCAAAGAAAATAATAGAGATTTCCTGATTCTTTTGCAGTGTCCTCAATATTATTAATACCCTTCAACTGTCAATCACACCTTATGTGGTAGAAATAAATCTCTAGAGTCAGGATGTAATTTTAGGTAGCATCAGGCTGAGTGGGATGGATGAAGAGAGAAGGTAAATCTTACAGAGGAAACATCCTCAAGAACAATGAATTTGAAGTTGCTGTCTTTTTCTTTTCTTTTTTCTTTTCTTTTCTTTCTTTCTTTTTTTTTTTTTTTTTTTTTTTTTTTTTTTTTTTTTTTTTTTTTTTTTTTTTTTTTTTTTTTTTTTTTTTTTTTTTTTTTTTTTTTTTTGTGGAACCAGCATTTGAACTCATGACCTTGCACTTGCCAGAAAGGCACTTATGCCTTATGCCTATCTCCCCAACTGCTGAAGTTGCTGTCTTGATGTAAGAACGTTTCCAAATTGTTGTCTGCTTTATATTAAGTGACCTTGTGTTTAGAAATATGCAGGATTGTTGCGAATGATGTCATCAAAACCAGATTTGTCTTTTTTCTGGAAATGGTATGACATCATTCACTTCAGCATCCACAGAGAAATGGGCAAACTGACACAAAACAGTTATAGAAGCTATATCCAGATCTGTATATTCCAGTATAACCACAGTCATACTGTGTGAGAGAAAAAGAGTAAGTACCAGCAGTTGTGTTTCAGGAGGATCTGAGTAGAGAGCTTTGATGTCTCTCACTGCACCTGCTGTCCATTTAGTGAGTATACCCAGTGTGCTGTGACTCTGTTCTCCCACTGTCTGTGAAGTTATGTCTCACCATATGCACAACTGACCTTGGCCCAGTAGCATCTCTGTGCTTCATTCTGTGATACAGATCAAAAGAAAAGAAGCTTTCTTTGTTAGTCCCATTCTACTTGTGGTGTTTTGTTTTCCCTTTGGCATAAACACTCTTTGCTGCTGTGCCTGAGCAGCAGTATTGGAAATATTATGGTATGTCACCTGAGATTTCTAAATATAGATACTTTATGTATCAGTAATTTTCACATTAAGGTGATACTAAATGTTGGTTACACTGACTAGATTTTCTCTTTCCTTTAAAACTATCAATTATTGGGTTAGGAGATAGTTCAGTAGAATATGCACTTATCTGGCAAGTGCAAGGGCCTAAGTTCAATCCCCAGTTCCACAAACCAAAAAAAAAAAAGAAAAATCCACAAAAAGCAAAGCTATAAATTATTGGTTCCACCTGAATCTAGAGAGGTTCTCGAGGTGTTATTTGTAGAGCACACTTTATGTGAATAACGTGGCAGAGGATTAGTTGTTGAAAATGTAGGTAATTTGAGCTTATTCCAGGTGGTTTTCTGGAGAATCAAGTCCTAAAGTCAGGACCTCCCCCCTTTTTTTAAGAGAAGAGGTTTTTAACTTTCAAAAATTTAATGTACTGATGCAGTTTGGGTATATATATAAAGAAAAAGTGGAATCTGAAGGGTACAGTAAACACTAGGAGAAAGAAAAGAACTTACTGAAAAGGAAAGAGTTGAGAAGGGTAGGGAGCTGGAAAAATATATGTATGTAAGCAGGACAGTTTGGACAACTGTACTGTGCACTTCTGCTGGTCTGTGGAAAGGAACAGATAATATTTAATTTGTTTTGTCTCCTTTTTTCATTTGTTGGTACTTTTTCTCTTCTTAATTTCTTACACAATTTTTTCCTTTTTCTTCCAATTTTACGTGTATGGTAACATGAAGAACTAGTTGGAAGACAATATACTATGTATTACAACATTGTGAAATTCATGTTACTTTAAGTGAAATTCTGTATCATTTGTATCTTTTTCTGTTTTAATACTATTTTATATTCTCTCTAAAAAACAAATAAATAGGGCCCGGCGGGATGGCTCAGTGGTCTAAAGCACCTGCTTGGGGAAGCTTGGGCGGCTTCAGGGACCGCGGTTCGATCCCTGGCACCACATGCTGCACCAGCCCTGCCCTCGGGCTGAGCTGGCCATGAAAATGAGTGAATAAGCAAACAAGGGTTCTGAAACAAGAAAAAAATAAATAAATAAATAAAATAAAAAATTATTTAAAAAAAAAACAAATAAATAATTAACAAAAACAGTGTAAGGTATCTTAAGGCCTGAGCCATGTGTGGTACAGATTAAGTAAATTCTCAGTGGCTGTTAGATTTATAGTTTTCAGCTATAATGGGAATAAAATTGCTCAAAAAATGAATAGCTTCTGCTTTGTATTGCCCTTTTTAGTTTTGGTTCTGAACAAGATTAATGTCAAAATTGATATGAAATAGCATGAAGCTATTAGAAATGTAATTGTGTTTGTGTCTGTTTCTCATGTTTTTTGCTCCTCCCACTCTATTGTGAGCAAAGTGTATGCTTTTCTAAAAATATCTCTGTTGAATATTCTAGGGTCCCAAAGAGGGTAAATTGTGAGTAGACAGTAGGGAAGGTTTTCCTGCTTTCATAAATGTTTTATTATTTTTTTGTACCAGGAATAAAACTCAGGATCTTGCGCTTGCCAGGCTGGCACTTGCTAACCTGACCTTCAGAATGAAGGAAGGAAAGGTTTATTTAGCTCACAGTTACTAGAGGTTTCAGTCCATACTCAGCTGGCTCCAAGGCAGAGTGGCACGGGGCAGAGACCAACTGTTCATGGTGGTGGCAAAGAACAGAGGGCAAAAATGGAGGAGTAGCGCAACAATGGCAACAGAGAGGAAGTCTGTCTCCCTTAAATTGTATTCATACTATCCACCCCAGTAGTGTACACCCATAATCCCAGTGGATCATGAGTCACAAACTCTTGAAGACTGCCCCATAATTGCTTGAGGCTTTGGGCGGACAAATACACACAATCCATAACAGGCCTATTTCTTAAAGTTTTTGATGAATTAGAGTTGAGTGTTTCTCCTCTTATATTTTAAGGTCTGAAAGTACCATTGTAAGACTTTTGAGTCTGTCCTACTAAGTATTCTTTAAGCTAAGCAAAGATATTCTAAGTATCCAATGTTTTGAGTCTCTTTAGGTACTTCCAGTTTTTTCTTTTTTATTATTTTGTTTTGCTTTTAAATCAATTGAAAATGTCTTTGTCTCCATTGAATTATTTTTCCCCATGAGCTCCTATGTGCCTAGAGAAAAATTATGCAGAGTAGGTATGGCTCATATTTTCTTCCAAGACTTATGTGCTTATTTCCTCATTACAAAACAAGCTAATGTAGTAATTTTTTTTCTGATAAAGGTAAGTAGGCATAAGTGGATTACCTGGTCTATGTTTTTTTAAAGTCATTAAACAAATAATATTTTAGCACCTTCACAATACCAGGCACAATGCTAGGATCTGGGACACAGATATGAATGATACATTTATTGAAGTTCATATATTCACACTGTAGGTGGATTGGTAAGCAGCAATCTATTTAAATGAAATACTGTAAATGTATGAGAAATACTGCTAGGTTAAGTGGGAATGTAAAGAATATAGACAAAACTGAAACTAAACTATACAGAGTTAAGAAATGGTTTGGATGGATAAGGATGATGCAGGAAAAGGAAACTGGTGTGAACTTGGTACAGTCTACCTCATTGAAGTGGTTCTAGATAACAGGTCTATCTAGAACTAGGTCATGGTAATGCTCTTTGTCTGTGCTAAGGACTCTTCATTGTATTTATCAACTGATAGAAATTTTTGAAGGATTTTTTTGAACAGATATCTTGATAAAATTTAAAAAATCATTTTGGCTGTCATGTGAAAAATTGAAGCAGAGCAATCCTAAAGAGACTAGTTAATGTGAGACTGATAATCTAGTATATAGTCACCTTCTTTATCTCATTATCATTTTTGACGTTTATGTTTCTTTGAAACAGAATAGCAGAATTCTGCTTCTTTTTCTGGGTTTCTGTTACATGGACTATTGCTTTCTATCCTTTGACTTTCAGTCTATAAATCTGCTTTTAAGTTAAATGTGTTTCTTGTATATAGAGTTTTGCTGTTGTTTTCTTGTTTGTGTATTTGGTACAAGGTCTCACCATGAAGCTCAGGCTCATAGTGATCCTCTTGTTTTCAGCTTCCCCAGTGCTGGGATTGTAGGTGTGCACCACCACATTGGTCTCTGTTGCAGGCTCAGCATGCCCAGGGGTGCGGCTGGACCAGGGACCAAACACTGGTCTCTGCATTTGCCAAAATAAGCATTTAGTTCATGGAGCTTTCTCACTGGCCCTATATGGAGTTTTGTTGGATTTTGTTTTTTGATCCACTTTGCCTTTCAGTTTCTTTTGATTGGTGAATTGAGCAAATTTACATTAATGGTTATAACTGATATATATTAGCTTATCTTTGTTACGTTATTTTCCTGCTGTTGGTTCTTTTTCCCTCTGTTTAATCTGCTTGGTCCATTTGATAATTCCTTTCTGTTGTTTTCTTGGAGTTGTGATTTCTTTTTTTAATCTCTTGCTGGAATATCTTTTTCTAAAATGCATTTATTACAGAGTCTACAGGGCCTATAAGGCCTCGCTACATAGATCGGACTCGTAGTAATTATTGTGTTTTCAGCCTCTCAAGTGCTGGGATTACAGGTGTGCACCACCATGCTCAGTCTCAATCACTGGCTTAGTGGGCCCCAGGGGTGGGGCTGGCATGGCACATCAAAGAATTGAAGCCTCAGCCTCTGCATCTGCCTAACCTGACTCTGTAGTCCTCTGAGCTATCTGGCCAGCCCTGGAATATCTTTCAGTAGTCTTTGTAGGGTTGATTTGGTGATCATGAATTTCTTCAGTTGTTCTTTGTCATGAAAGTATCTTGTTGCTCCATTAATTTTGAAAACAGTTTGCAGAGTACATCACTCTGGTTTGGAAATTGGTTTCTTTCAGGACCTGAAATATTTCACTCCAGTCTCTTCTTGACTTTATGGTTTGTGTTGAGAAGTGCACTGTGATTCTTTTTTTTTTTTTTTCTTTTCTTTTCTTTTCTTTCAGTATTGGAGATTGAACTCAGGACCCTGTACTTACCAGGAAAGCGCTTATCTACTGAGCTATCTCTCTGGCCCTCTTTTTTCTTTTTCTTTTTTTTCTTTTGTGCTGTGATTCTGATGGGCTTTCTTATAAAGTGTTTCTTTTCTCTTAACAACTTTTTTTTTTTTTTTTTTTTGAGACAGGGTCTCACTGTGCAGTTCAGGCTGGCTTTGAGCTCACTTTTGTAGCCCAGGCTGGTCTCGAACTCACAACGATCCTCCTGCCTCAGCCTCCCAAGTGCTGGGATTACAGGCATGAGCCACCACGCCCGGCTATTAACAACTTTTTAAATATTCTACTCTTGCGCTGAATTTCTGGGATCTTGATTACTATATGTCATATAATAATCAAATGTGGATTTATTTTGGTTATGGCTCATTATAGTTCTATATGCCTCATTTACTGTATGTCATATTCTTTTTCCATGCTTGGGAAATTTTTTTCTATCACTTTTGCAAATAGTTTTTTATAACATTTTTACTGATATCATGCTTTTTGTTGATATCTATCAGTCTAATATTGTTTTTCTTTGTGTTAACTTATAGCTGTTGATTTTTTATTTCCTAATTCTTCGTTATTTTACAGAGATTTTTCTTTTCATGATTGCTAGCTGCAATGCTGTCTTCAATGTCTGAAAGTCTATCTTCAGTTTCATTCAAATGGTTTTTCCAGCTTTCAATGCAATTTTTCATTTAATTCTTTCCTATATTGTGCATTTAAGGTTTTCATTTTCTATACTCCTCTTATTTATCTGTTTCTTTAGATATGCTGAGCAATTCTTCCATTATGGTTGTCATTTCTTGTTTTACCTGGGTAATTATTTCTGATCTGATTTCTTCTGTAGCCTCATAGAGTTGTTTCTTCAGTTGCTGTCATTTCAGGAATTTTAGGTGTGTCACCTCCAATTTCTTCTATGCTGATGTCTCCTGGCCTTGCTTTGGGTATGTTGGAGGTCTGACATTGCCTTTTGCTTCTTTGTTTTGACATGCTCTATTAAAAAAATACTTTGTTTTTCACAATGATGATCACTTTTTAGTTTTGGTATTAGCTATATCACTAGTATTAATACATCTCTGTATTTCGGGGAATCTTCTATGTGTGGGAGATTCTTGTTTGTGTCTGTCTCAAGATCCAGTCTTCCCAATTAATCAAGAATGATATGTTTTGTTTTGTTTTGTTTTGTTTTTCTGTTTGGCTCAGTCCTCAACTTTTTGTGTAAGGCTATGGTGATATATTTACCCCAGAACTTCACAACATTGTTGTACAAGGGAGAACAGCTAATTACAACAGGTATGACATCCTTGCTACATTAGCACAATTAGTAGTAAGCACAGTTTAGAAATTGATCAACTGTGGTAACCTATTGATTTTGTAGTTTAGACCATAGAAGCAACATATATAGTTCAATAACAGAACCATTCATAAATTAGGAGTTTGGTTTTGAAGTGTTTCCCCTTGTATGAGTGGATTTAATGTGGTTTCCTCCAGGTAAGACTGTTGCCATGTCCCAAGGGCTTCCTGTAGTGACTGCCAAACTTGCAGTGTAAGAAAATATGGGCCAGGTTGTACCGGACTGAGGCTCTTTAGATAGCAGAAGGGTGTTGGGTGGGGTTCTTCCCACCCTTCTACTGATGTTCTCAAGGCTCAGTGTTACTGCCTTGATGGTATTGTTTTTCCCCACCTAAGCAGCTCAATGAAGTTCCCACATTTCCCTGAGCCTCAGATTGCTCTTGCCCAACCAGTTGATTCTTGCGTTAAATAAATGTCATACAATTGTTGTTTTTACATTTCTGTTATAAGTTACATGCAATATTTTGATCATCCTGTATTTAAGCAATTGGAATGGTAAAGTGGTTAATCCCATGAACTCAGGGCTATATTTTGCATAGAGATTTACTATTTAAAAAAAAGATTTTACCAGTTTCATTTATAAACTCATGAAGACAGTATAATTATAGAAAGCACTATAAATGTGAAATGAAGTGGAATTTCAGGAATGTTGAAGCAAGAACTGACAGACTAAAATTTCAAGTCAGTTGTGTACTTACTTTTCAGATGAGGCATTTAAAATAGACTGTATTATACTTATATTGTAGATCTTTATTAAATTTCATTAAATTTCTTTTTTTTTTTTTGATACAGAGTCTTGCTACTCAGTTGAGACTCATAGTGATCTTCCTATCTCAGCCTCCCTAGTGCTGGGATTGCAGGCATATGTGACCATGCCTGGTTCTGAGCTTGACATGGCATGTGGTACCAGGGATCGAACTCAGGACCTTGTGCTTGCCAGACAGACACTTTGCCACTGAGCTGTTTCCCAAGCTCTATAGTTTCTTTTTACATATATTTCATGAGTTGGAATTTTAAAAAATTTGAGCTTAAACAGATGAGTGTCAGGTCACACAGAATGTAACAGGAAACAAATACAAACAACTGTGTCAATAGATGAGGCTAGAAAAAAAAGAACAAAACCCCGCCATTCACTTTAAAAGGAATAACCGTTGAGATGCCATTTTATACGCACGCGCACACACACACACACACACACACACACACACACACACACACACATACACACACACAAAGGTTACAGTTCATTTTTCAATATTATTTCATATTCAATTTTTGATTTTTTCTAAAGAAACTTTCACGTATTTACTGAGCAACTCACATTGTTACCTTTTTTACATGCTAGTTTTTCCTGTTGACATTTAAAAGGTTTGAGAGTGTGGCTATTACTAGTCTTTGTATTGTTGTGTAGAATCTAGGAAATGATGCAAATTTAACCCAACATTTTTTGAGTATTCATGGGTTTTTTGTTTTATTCCGGTATTTTGTTGCTTTTACATCCTTGACTATCCTACATACAGCACTAGATATTGCAGATAGAAGTCTAGGTAGCAGACGTTTTGTCTTGTCTCTCCCTTCGTACTTGGAATTGACCTTTATGTGTGATCTCAACTACTGAAGTCTCCTCCTTTTCAGTTTCTACCACAGTTATCAAAGTTCTGTGTTTTGTCCATTTAAAGTCATCTTTTGCTTGTACTTGTTCCTGGCTTCATCATATTAAGTCTTTCCAATGCAGGTAGGACAAAGATCTGTAACAGGCTGAGCTACTTCTTCATAGTTTTACATACACTGACTGCTGCTCTCATCTCATCTCATCTCTGTAGCAAAATTACAGTTTTGAAGTAGCCATCAAAATTATTTTTTGGTTTGGGGTCACTGCAACATGAGGAGTTGTATCGCGGGGTCATGGCATTAGAAAGGTTGAGAATCACTGCTCTATACTGCCTGCCTTTTAATACTTCTTAGGCCACTTTACTGAGCATATAGAATTGTTTACCCAGCAACTATAACATTTACCAAACTGTATTGTTAAAATTTGCTTGTTCATCAGTCACCCCAACTAGACAGAGTTTTCAAAGACCTAGACCTCATCTTTGTGTCCTCAAAGCCAAGCACAATCCTTGCCACATGGTAGATAATCATGATGATCTTCAGAGTGGTGCTACTCGATTGGTCTGGGATTCAGGAAGTGTGAAAACAAAACATGTAAACACAGAGATACAAGGATTTAGATCCAAAATGTATTTATGTGTGTACACAACATAATTTTTGATAGCGTCTCTTAAAGGCATCAGTGTAAGTATGCCAGGTACAAGAAAATTAAAAGGAAATGTCTGGAAAAGTAGATTTTTAAGGCATCATGTGGGACATATTTGGACCTAGATTAAACCTATATGTATTTTTGAACATCCTCAGAATATAAGGACCTATATGTTTATAATGATTTGCTTAGCAGAAATAACATTCAGCATAGAAAGGATCATATTGTGGAGAACCATGGTGTAAATAAATGTTTTAGTGTTAGGCCTTTCCAGGATTATTATACTTATATGTTATTGTATTATTATTGTGATATAATTATTAGTATGAGAAGATAACTGAACTGACAGTTTCTGAAGCCTAGGTGAGCATATATGATTGTGTTTTTCAGGTTAAGAGATTCATATTGACATATCCTTGAGTAACATTTTCTGTCTGAAGTTTGGGAGTATTACAGATAAAGGACCATTTTGTTTTTGGCTTTAATAGGAGCTGTATCCGTTGAATAACTCTTTTAATTTCAGAAGAAATTGTGGTTTTTATTTTTCAGTGTTGAAAATCATCCCATGAGCACAAGTCAGAAAAAGGAAAATGTACTTTCATTAGAAGCAGTAAAGGTATGGTTTTCAGTTAATATGAATTATATTAATGTCAAACAAATGTTTTAATTTTTTTTAAAAAAATTATTGTTTATTTGATATAGGATCTCAATACACAGTTCAGACTTGTAGTGCTCCTCCTGTCTGTGCCTACCCAGCACTGGGATTACAGGCATGCGCCACCACACCCAGTTTCAGGGCTTGCACTGCATGTAGTACTCTGGATTGAACTCAGGTCCTTGGGTTTGCCAGGCAGATGCTTGTACTGCCAAGCTATCTCCTCAGCCAAACAAATGTATTTAATTACAGTACATTCTTTTAGATTCTTTACCTTTAGTAAAGAACACTATTATTCTTTTAGGTGGAAATCCAGTTCAGCTTTGTTGGATGTTTACATCGAGAGGTATGGTTAAGGAGAACAACCTCAAGAAGGGAGTTTGATCTTGGTCTCAGTTTTTATACTGTGTGCTCTTTGGCTGAGGACATTTTATGTGTTTGGTTTAGTTTTTTTGATCTAGAAATCAAATAACATGATGTCCTCTATCTCTTTTCTGTGGGAATTTCTTACGTGTAGGTCACAATTTTTGAAATTCTTCAAATAGCCAGTAGTGCTTTCTGGGAAGAGAAATTAATAACGTTTTTACATGTCATCTCTGTGTGATGGATGTATTTGGTTAGCTCACCTACAGATGGGTCTTTTTTTGCTCCTACAGAATAAGCAAAAAGGTATGTAAGTTACATGCCTACATTGAGAAGTGGTTGAAAATTGTTGAAAATTATAAACATTTCAACTTTTATTTTAATAAGTGATTTTCTAGAAGTTGAATGTTTATATTTAGCAGTTTATGTGATCATATTTGGGTACTTTCTCACAATCATAGCTTTTGGTTTCAGTTCTTTTTTTCTTTTTAACATAACTTGTGATAGTAAAGGATTGTAGGGTAGCTTATTTAGTGAAAGAAACAGGAAACCATTTGAGTATTTTATTAGTTATGGGTACTTTTTAACATTTTTGAAGATTTTACATGAAGTCCAAGTGCATTAAATACGATAAGGATAAAGTTGATCTTTTTCTGCCTTCTCTGTCATAGTGAGAAGTATAAATATTTACTTTATTAAAAGAAATACTCAGGCCAGGCGTGGTGGCGCATGCCTGTAATCCCAGCACTCGGGAGGCTGAGGCAGGAGGATAGGTGAGAGTTCGAGACCAGCCTGAGCTACAAAAGTAAGCTCAAGGCCAGCCTCAACTGCATAACAAGACCCTGTCTCAAAAAGACTAAATAAATAAATAAATAAATGAATGAATGAATGAATGAATGAATGAATGAAAGAAATACTCAGAGTTAGCTTGCTTCTCCCTTTATTCCTCCCTGACTCTTTAGCTTTCTTCCTCAGTTTTTGTATGCTATGAGCTGCCCTATCCAAGATTTTCACTTCCATCATTCATATGAAACTTAGCCCTTGTATACTTCACAGGAAGGCAGTGTCTTCTAAGTCTCCAATCTCTTTGGTTAACAGCCCCTATCTACTCATTTTTTTAATTCCTCAGGGCTGCTGTACTGGCGACCTTCACAAGACCTTCAGTCTTTCTTTGATCCCCTTTCTTTTGGTCTCTGCTTGTTTCTCTTCTTAGCTCATATGTGCTGGTCTACTATTTCAGCTAAATAAAACAAAACAAAACAAAATTCAGACTTCAGACTGGGCTATCTGCCTTCAGACATTTGCTTCACAAAGTCACAGTTTTGTGGATTCAGTAAATATATATGGTGGCAAATATAGTGAATATGCCTCTATCATGATAGTCCTTTCTGTTTTCTACCGTGGTCCATGCTAACAGTATTTTTAAAAATCTATATATTTATTCTCAGTATCTTAGAGTTTGCAGAATCATTTCATCTGGGGCCTGGACGTCTTAAATACATGCCACTCGTAGTCACGATAATATTTCTCATTTGATTTGAAGCTGTTAGGGTTACTTCCACATGAGTACCTGGGTTAGCCCACGACAGCAAGTCCACAGGGCACGCTCCCTATGGTAGCACTCTGGCCCACATAACTTTTTTTTTTAACCTTGTGAAACTAATGGTAGGATTTCTTAAACTGGAACACAGAACCAGTTGTTTAGGACTGCAGCTGTAGGCACCATAGGAAGTATGTATGTTAGTAATGCCAACAGTTAGCCCCATAAGTTAGGGAAGAATTATTTTAGAAAAGATTAGAAACATTTATTACTGTGTTGCTTAGAATAGTCTCAGTTGAAGATTTTTCATTTAGCAAGTAGCATAAACCATGCTGTTTAGTTTCTTTTTACTGAATAGTTTTCTAAAAATAGCACTCCACTATAGTTTGACATTGCTCCTCAGGCTACCATTTTATTAACCTGAATTGTATAATGAATCAGTGGTAAAAAAGGAAAAAAAAAAAAAGTGTTGCATTTCCCCTCTCAAGTCTGAATCATAACAGATTATGTGTAAAAAAGAAATTATAGATATAATATATATATATATATATATATATGGTACAAGGTCTCGTTACAGAGCTTAGACTCACAGTGATCCTACTGTCTCAGCTTCCCCAGTGCTAGGATTACAAGTGTGTGCCACCATGCCCAGTTTCAGTGGCTTGCATGGCACTTCTGGGGTTCCAGGGCAGCACAGCATGTGATACTAGATATTGAACCCAGGTCCTTGTGCTTGACAGGCAAGCACTTAAACCACCTAGCTATTTCCCCAGCACCTATAGATCTTCTTATATTTGATCTTGAGATACCAAATCAAAATGGCAAGGCTATTAAGTTATAAGCTTGAAGTACTAAAATTAATTATTTTAGATAAATATAGCTATATTATATCTTGGATGTCATGATAATCTTATTTATTAAAATACTACATAATATGCTACGTAGAGTTTGCTGCTCTACAATATTGTAGCTGCTTTTACTACTTGTATATATTCCTCTACTGGAATGTATACTTCTTTTATAGTAACAGGTTTTCAACGTAGCTAAAGACTCACACATTTAATTCACAGTATAAATTGTCTTTTAGCCTTAGTTAGCATGTGCTGCAGTCATACCTACTTTTATTTAAGAGAAGGGGAAGAGATACTGTGTCCTACTGCCTTCTCCCTGTTTGAGGGCAACAGTCACTCTTCTCTCCCTTCTACAGCTGAGTTCCTGAAGCCCTACACCTCCGTGCAGTGGGTGTGGATACCAGTGTAGCCTGCCTTCTCTTCTGTCCTGGTTTCAGTCCTTTCATGCCTTAGTCTTCACTGGCTTCTTCCCATCTGCCTCAGCAGTCTCTGTGTTTCTAAATATGCAAAGGTTGAACCAATGTTTGTTTCCTTCTTACGGGCCTGCTTTCCTTTCTTTTTGTTCTGTCATTTCACTTTGTTTCTTTTACCCAGAAGCTCTTAATGGAAGTCTACCTTCAGCACTACTGAGTGCTTACCAACTTCTGATCTGACTTCTCTGTCTACCCTTTAATCTCCTTAAAAGTAGAAAACCGGTTGTGCTTTTTACACATCACAGTTGCTCACTATGTAGCTGTTGAGTGAACAAAAGGCATTCTATGAAAGCAACACATTTAAGGTCACTGATGAGCTCTTGCTGGCCACTCGCATTGAGCTTTTTTTCACTTCTTACTCTATGTAGCCAATTTCAAATGTACTTCATTTTCTAACTCTTGCTATCTTCATAAATGTTTGTGCTTTATCTTTTTTGTGACACTATCATTTATTGCTTTAGTTCTTTGCTCTGTTACCTTCATTGGCTGTCTGCTGGATAAATTTTCATGTAGATGTAGATGTTTATCAAAATTCTCAACCTTCCTCAATGTCAGTCCCTCAGAGTGTGTTCTAATCTTATACCTTTATCCTTTGGCTCTCAGATCTCAACCTGAAATCCCTCTTAAGCTCCAGACTTGATTATCAACATTCTGGCTATTTACATATGAATGCTTCTTTGTTATCTTTGGCTCACTGCGCAACAAGTATTGTATCTTCAGTTGTGTTCTACTTTTTTTGTGGTTTCATTTCTTTGTGTGTGTACTGGGTAGTAGTGGTGTCAGCTGGAAGTTTTTTCTGCTAAGTTACTATAGCTCCATTTACCTTTGCATATTTACCTTTTCTGAAATCTGTTTACTGTCAAAGCCTTCCATATTCATACACATTACTACTATGTAACTCTTTTCATGTGCATTTTTTACCACTATCTCTGACATGATAGATTACTGTGTTGGAGGGCTTATCATGGACAATTACTTGGTATATCATGTATCTCTTTATCAGAACTTATATGGAAATGGAATATTATACATACATATATATATATATATACATATATATATATATATATATAATCTTAATTCTGTTTCATAGCAATTTTCTGTCTCTCTTTAGGCAGAATTACATTTCCCTTACTGGTCTTAAACTTAAGGGATCAAGCAGTCTTCCTAGGTAGCTGAGCTACTAAGAGGCACCGCATTGTGAACTCCCATGGGATTTAAAAAAACACTTATTTATTTATTTACTTATTTGATATGGGGTCTTGCTATACAATTTAGACTCATAGTCATCCGCCTGTCTCAGACTCCCCAGCTCTGGGATTACAAGGGTGTGCCACCATACCTGGTTTCAGGGCCAGCACAACATACCCATGGCCTCCATAGCATGTCATAATGAGGATCAAACTTAAGTCCTTGCGCTTGTCAGGCAGTGCTTAGACTGCTAAGCTATCTCCCAAGCCCTTCCATGGCAGTTTTAAAAGTTAGATTTCAGTTTCTTAACCAAGAGTAGTGTCATTGTTACTTTTCTTGTTGCTTAGACAAATACCTGACACTCAAAATGAAGGAAGGAAAGATTTATTTAGCTCACAGTTTTTGGAGGTTTCAGTCCATATTCAGCTGGCTCCAAGGCAGAGAGGCACATGACAGAAAACAACCTTTCAGTGGCAGCTAAGAGCAAGAGCCAACTGGGAGGGAGCTAGCAGCAGCCCAAGCAGCTAACTGCTCTTCCTCCCTTACATTGAAATGCAAATCACCGGCCCAAGGGGAGGTGCAGCACCCATTTTCTTTTTTTTTTTTTTTTGTCTTTTTTTTGAGACAGGGTCTCGCTATGCAGTTGAGGCTGGCCTTGAGCTCACTTTTGCAGCCCAGGCTGGTCTCAAACTCGCACCAATCCTCCTGCCTCAGCCTCCCAAGTGCTGGGATTACAGGCGTGAGCCACCACGCCTGGCTGCAGCATCCATTTTCAATTACAAATTCCAGAAGCTGCCCCATGACTGCATGAGGCTTTGGGGGGACACCTATACAAAAACCATAACAAGTAGTAAATATATTGGTGTATCATGGTGTTAAAGTTAATATTTGTTGTACTCACCTTAGGCAGGGCACAGTGTTTATGGCTCACTTTCATTTCCTGTTCTCATTCTGTACTGAAACAGTAATTCTGTGATAAAGAATATAATTTTTCAAACAAATTTACTTTAATTTTGCTACAGCTACCTAGGAAGATTGTTTGATCCCTTAAGTTTAAGACCAGTAAGGGAAATGTGATTCTGTCTAAAGAGACAGAAAATTGCTATGAAATAGAATTAAGACTACATATATTCATATATATATATATATGATATTCCATTTCCATATAAGTTCTGATAGAGATACATGATATACCAATAATTGACCATGATAAGCCCTCCAAAACAGTAACCTATCATGTCAAAGAAAGTGATGAAAGAGGATAAATATTTCATTTTTATGCCCAGTATTAGCTATAGGATCCACTAAAAACATTGTGGTAGATATGTATTGATAGTAACCGTGTGTTGTATGTTGTGATCCGGAGCTGAAAGAAGCAATGAGAAGACCCGATGAATGGAGCTTCAGAGGCCTCACCGAGATCTGTCTCTCTCGAAGTGAGCCCAGAACTCTAGAAGCATCTCCTTTTTATTTAGGTCATACAATAGAAGATTTACAGGGAGGAGAGGGGATAATCACCAACGTCTCAAGTAAAGGTAGAGACATCACTCAGGATTAAGCTGTTACACCTATGTCTCAAGTAAGAGTGGAGACATCAATCAGGATCAGCTGTTACTCCTTTTTAAATCCTAGTTTTCTAAAATCCCTAAGTAACAGATTACAACCTACCCTAAGCTTTGGTATTGTTCTTCGCTTCTGAGTTTATCTCTACAACCATGACGTTAATCCTCATCGCAAGCTAAATCCATTATGACAAAAGTAAGTAGTGATTTTACTTTAAAGTTGTAGCATCATTGCAGTTAACTTATGATAGGAATATGAATAAATTCATGATACACTATTTTCTCAAAATTAAGAGAATTGCAACAATTAGTAGGAATTTCACTACTGGTAAATTTGCCAGGATGAGGCATCCTCATGTCTTAATAGAACACTAGAATTCTCTAGTAAGCAACTGGTTTTAATTTATGAATGACAAACTTCAGTAACTGTTGATAATTAAAGTAATAGTCATACTTATGATGACAGTATAAGCAACAGCTTGCCTTCACCCTGTGGTGACAGGAAGACATTGATGGATGAATGTCAGATGAAGATATTCACTGGAAAAACAGTTTTCATTCTGTAAAGCTTCACTTGTAGTTGAAATTTTCGCGGCAACAAAACAAGGGGTAAATAGTTCTGGAGTAGGAATTACATTGTACAGAGACGTAGTGCAGTATGAAAGAGGGAAGATAAAGTAGTTCAGTGGATCAAGGGAAAGGAATGAGAATGTATATGCTAATTTACCTTACCCCGTATTGTAAGTGGCAAGAGATGAAATTAGAGAAGGTCTCTGGCTAGATTTGCTAGAATCTTAAATGCCATCCAAGGAGTTTGACAACAATGCCCAACCAATTAGAAGACTTTAAGAATAATCATTTGACTTCTGACAGATTTCTCTGGCATTTGAATGGACAGCAGACTGAGCAGCAACAGGAGTGAGAGCAAAGAAACCCAACAGGAGTGAAAATATAGAAACTGGTTAGGCCACCACAGTTTAGTATAGTAGAGGCTTTCAGGGAGGCAACTTAGCAGTGGATAGTCCCGAGGAGACAACAGGTTTTATGAATTGGTGACCGGTTAAGGAATTAGCTTTAAGAAGTGCGCTCTTTCTTCCTTACCTTAACCTTCCTTCATGGTTAGCGAAGGAAGGAAGCCAGTTGCTGCTGCCGTAATGCAAGTAGAGAGGAGAGACATAATCAATACTGAGGAAATGTCTCTCTTAAGGACAAAGCGGAGCCAAAGTAGTAACTGACATAGTAAGCATACTCACCTGTTTTTAACCTTTCAGTGATTTGAGGGTCTATTTGCTAGGAATACTCTTGCAAATCTGCTTCATTTTTGAGCCCAAATCCTAGCAGCACCTTAGAGGCCTTCCTTTTTTCTGCTCAGTACCTTTTTTTATGTTGCCTGTGATTTTCCACTGTCCTCCTTATTTTACTTAGGAGGGGAGATATGTCTACTCATCAGCAGAACTAATGCCTACCCTTTCTAGAGGTATTAGAGACTATATGGAGAGTCTCTTCCTTTTAAAACTTTTTGCTCATCTTCTGGAATCTGTTATCCTTTCCTTTCCAGTAAATACAGAGCCGTCCCTAAAAACAAGAACAAAAAACTATCTTTTTCTGTTTTGAAACTTAAATACCACCATCTGTCATTCTTTCTATTTAAAATCTCTCAGAAGGGTTCCTTTTGTTTCTTTACAATCTCTAATTGCATGACATCTTTAGTTTAGGACTATATTTATGAATCTGTGGATTGTTATTGTTATGGTTGTGTCTTGATGCCTCCCCAAAGCCTCAGGCAGTCACGGGACAGCTTCTAGAATATATGACTAATTCATGAGCCAATGCAGGATTGTGATGTGCTGCACCAGCCTGGGTTGTGAGTGCTGCACCAGCCTGGGCAGTGTGCCTACAATATGAGGAAGGGAGAGGGCTTGTTAGCTGCCAGTAGCTGCTGCTCCTCCTTTTGCCCTTTGCTGTTTTCTGCTGCCATAAATGGTTGCACTCTGCCTTAGAGCCAGCAGAGTCTGAACTAAAACCTCCGCTAACCGTTAGCTAAATAAACCTTTCCTTCCTTAATTTTGGGTGTCACTTATTTTGTCCCAGGAACAAGAGTAAAGTAAGACAGTGATTATATCTCATGCAGCCCTAGTGATTTTCTGTAGTCCTCATCCCTGTAGTTACTCCACTAAATACTTAAGTACTTCTTATCCTCAATCACATTTCAGTGTGCTAGAGGCACTACATTGAGTAAGACACAGCTTTTCCACCTTTTTGAAATTCATTTTCTCAAGCAAACAAAATAAAAATAAAGACATTAAAGGATGTATGTGTGTGTGTGTTTACTAGCAAGTGCAAGGGAAAAAATTATAAATAGGAGAGACATAGATAATTTTAAAGTAAAGGGAACTGCTAATTTAGGTAGTGATGGAGGGATCTTTAAATGAGATCTAAAGGAGGTGAAGTATGAGTCATAAATCTATCTGGGGAAGAACATTCTGAGCTGAAAGAAAAGTTAATACAAAATTCCTGAGGTTGGAGTGTGCCCAACGCCTGTGAGGATCCTTGAGGAAGCTAGCCCTCCTTTTTTTGACCTGGTAGTGGCATTTGGCATCTTCCTTCCCCTCTCCATTTGTAAGTATTCTTTGTTCTTTGCCGGAGACCAGTATTTTGGAAGGTCCATGTACTGGAAGGACCTGCTTTTGGCCTTTCCTATCTCTCTTTTTTTATGCCTTCTTTTCCATCTTTTTCCTTTAAAAAGTCCTCTTTCATTGCTCAGCCCCTTTCTCCCCGACACAATGTATTGCCAGTTACATTCTTTCACTTCTGTTTACAGTTATCAGCATGAGACCAAAATTTAACATACTCAGTGTCTAAGTAGTTTATTGCCCTGAGTCCACTCCTCCAAAAGCCCTAATATTCTAATTTTTGTTTTCCATTTCCATTTTTGGCTTAACTATTCAAATGCCAGATGTAGTAAACTCAGTTATCTGTGACTCTGTTCTCCCTCACCCTCCACTTCTAACTTCCTGTGCTATACTTATGTCAACTTTCTCCACACCACACCCCTTTCAGACTTCTGTGCCTGGGCAGTGTTACACTTGGACTATAGAATTTGCTCCCCTTCTAGGAGTAAGTTCAGATGTCACCTCCTCTGTGCAGTGGTTTGTTCCCGTCCCTAGTTGAGTAAATTATGTCTTTTATTGTATAAATACCTCTTCCAAACTCTTGTAGTAATAGAATGATGAGTAGCATAGAAGACTGTAATCTTTCCAAAGGCTAGAATAAAGTATTATTAATCAATGTACCTAGTGCTTTCTTTCATTTTCCTGTGTTAAGCAAGTAGAAAAGTTAAATATGGACAGTAGACACTCTATTACAACATATTCAGTATGCAGTCAAAAGATTAAAAATTCTTAAGATACAGTTCTTTCATCAGTAGCATTCAGGCAGAATACTAACATCCCTGAGAGAAGCTGTAACCCATATTTTGTTTGTGTTCACATGAATCCTGAATGCTTTCATTCTGCGACTCCCTAGAACAATGGTTGGCTGACTCCTTAGACAGTGTTTGGCAGGCAAACATGGGATCCACCTAGTGAATGCCTGTGGCAGGCTAAACTCCGTTGTTGTCTAGACTGAAAGCAAAGACCATCTGCTTTAGATTAAAATTAAAATATAATTATATAAATACAAATTTTATAAGTAGGTGCTCTTATTCAATAGCACCATTCTGCTCATTTTTATTTCTAAACTTAGAAACATTTTTTTTTCTTGTTGAGAGTATTTTAGTTCATGAGAGAAATATCTTTTAAGATTATGAAGGTAAAATTAGGCAGCTGAAATATTTGAAGACACTAAAAAAAATCTTTGGCAGATTTATAGTATGTATTCTAGAATAGCAAAAAAGCTGAGAGGTAAGAGAGAGAAGAAAAACCAATAATTTTAAAAAATTGTTTATAATTCTAGGAAATTTAAATGAAGACTTCCATTAGCTGAGCAAGATGTATCATCCTCATTTGGAAAGCCGAGAGTTATGCTTTGGAAGGAATTGTCATGTAAAAATAATATTTGAGTCAGTAAAATAAATACTAGTTCTGACAGGAATGATGTTGCCTTAAGGATTTTTTTTTTTTTGTCTTTTTGAGACAGGGTCTTGCTATGTAGTTCAGGCTGGCCTTGGGCTCACTTGTAGCCCAGGCTGGTCTCGAACTCACACTGATCCTCCTGCCTCAGCCTCCCAAGTGCTGGGATTACATGCCTTAAGGTTTTAATAATGTCAAAACTGTCATCTCCATGTTCTCTTTATTTTCTTTGGTTTATAGGCCAGTGCTCCAATTTTATAGTATCCTTGTGACTCTCTAAGATGTCTTAAGGGTCTCTTAGTGGTTGGGCAGAATGAAGTCATTTGTCTTAGTTATATAATGAATTAAGATTTTATTCACTTCATAGTGTTCATTTCTACCTGTAGAGAAATATCAGGGTTAGAAGTTAGAACAAAAACAAATTGATTAAGCTAGGCATGGCGGTGCATTTGAGTAATCCTACCACCTGAGAGGCTGAGGCAGAGGGATCGATGTGAGTTCAAGGTCGTCCTACACTACATAGTAAGACCTTGTCTCAAAAAAAATAAAAAGGAATCATCAAAGGACAAAATGTGGTTTTCATATATCTGAACACTTTCAGTCTGTTAGCTGATGTGTCTTCTGCCAAACTTAACGACAGTTTATGCTGTGAAATGAAGAGAGGCCGGCCTCCTGGGGCTTAAGGTGCTGGCTGTTACTCTGCAAAGGTTGGGTGGGCGAGGTGCAACAAGTAGGATCAAACTGCTGTCAAAACCTGGAAAAGGTGAAACTGGTCTGAAAGGCTGGGAATATTACAAATGCAGAGACTTATAATTATGTTATAGTCCTAATGTAGGAAAATGTTATTTATTTAGTCATATACCTAATGCAAGGTAAAAATTCTTCAGGGAACTGAAAATATTCCTTACTTAAAATCACTTTGCTTGCCGGGCCATGGTGGCGCACGTCTGTAGTCCCAGCACTTGGGAGGCTGAGGTTTGAGACCAGCCTGGGCTACAAAAAGTGAGCTCAAGGCTAGTTCAAGGCTAGCCTGAACTGCATAGCGAGACCCTGTCTCAAAAAGACAAAAAACAAACAAACAAACAAAAAACCAGTTTGCTTGTTGGGAGGTTCTGAACATTTGCTCAGCCTTTCATGTGCTACATTTAATCAGTGGTTAGTAGAATGCTCCTTTAATCTGTTTTGAATATGGATTAAAACATAGAATTGAGATGAACAAGTGACATTACAATTATGATGTTCTTGCTTTCTTGTTGATGAGCTTCTTACATTTTTATCTTGTGAACTTTCAGTACCCTAAGGAGGCTTTACCTGGCTGCATTTCTGTTTCTTACTCACTCTTTAGCCTTTCTTTTATAAGGACTCATGATGGCAGGTGACAGATACTGTTGGGTGTGCATTCCTTTCATAGCTATGTGAGCCAACATGTTTGGAAGGCAGGTTGAGTTGGCCTAAAGCTTTGTGCACTCTTGGCCAAGCATGAGGTAAGATGCCGGCATGCTCTTTACTATAGCAGCTTAATTTTCCTTCTTGTAAAATAGACATGAATGTATTAGCTTTGCCTATTACTTACTTCTGAGCAGGTCAAGTGCACCCTTTCCAACGTATACTGTCTACAAAGAACAGAGAGATTTTATTTTAACATGTCAGGACTTGATGTTTTACTATGAAGGGGTTTCACTGAGCTTTTCTCAGAATTGTAGCACCATTTACTATATTTCTTGGGTTTTTTTTTTTTAAGGATCATTTTTAAATAGTATGAAAATCTTGTGGATTAACACAGAGAAATGGTGAGGTCTGATCTGAGCGTGGTGGCACATGTAATCCCTTTGGGAGGTTGAGGCAGAGAGACTGCATGTTCAAACCCAGCTGGGCAATGATGAGGTATAGTCTGTTTAGGTGTGATTTGTTTAAAATGTTACCTATTAGCTCTATAAGAGTAAAGGATAAATTTAAATAAACATGATCTGTCCTTTCACTTGTCAGTGCTTACCTCTTCACATTTGCACTGTAATTACCAGTCAGAGCAAACACACATGCACACTTTACATAGCCACATTTTAGGTCCCCTTCAAAGAGTACACTTCATCTAGGAAGCATCCCCCACTAACCTCATCTGCTCTCACTGCCATCCATTCTGGGCCAATTACTTTTGCCCTGGGTGCGTTGCTTTTTTTTTTTTTTTCCCTAAAGCATTCTGTACATAGCTTTGCTCAAGTCACAATGACTATTCACACTGCATTATGAGCCACACAAAAGAACACAAGACATCGGTCTGGTTCACAAATGTTTCCCTGGTGTCCAGCACAGGGTCTGTCACTTAATAATCTATCAGTCCATCTGTGTTATTTTTAAATGATGTAAATTTTATTTATTTATTTATTTGTTTGTTTGTTTGTTTATGTACTTATTTATTGTTTTGGTACCAGGGATTGAATTTGGAACCTTGTGCTTCCATTCAGGCACTTTGACCACTAAGCTGTATCCCCAGCCTGTTATTTTTAAATGGTGATGCTTCTTTCTTTCTTTCTTTTTTAGATTCCGCAGTGTGAGGACAAAAGGAACCATGTTGAGAAGCTCATCTCTCTTTCAACAGTGGAAGATCCCAAAAAGCCAAATGACTTTTCCAGTTCTGCTTCAGACAGCAAAGCAGGAGAAAGTGACAGACCACCAAAAGAAGGCTTTTTTCACTTTCTTGGTAGCTTGTTCAGTACCTCGGGAAGGTGGTCTCCTGGTGAAGTAAAGCAGTCTTCTCTCAAAGATGGCTGTGATAAAACTGCTGAAGATTCACAGACTCATTACGGTCATGTGGAAGATAACAAAAGAGAGAGTGAGATTTTCAGTGGCTCACTAGGAATCCAGGCACTTCCGATGGAAGAACAAGAGTCTGACTCAGATGCACTCTGTGATACAACACAAGAGAGTGAACAAGAAACCACTGATTTGCTGAAGTAAGTTTAATATTTAAATAAGCCTGAAGATTGGGTTTTCAAGCCTAGCTTTTTAGACTAATTTCTAATCCTTATTAATTAAAGGGACTGGAAAAATTATTATTTAATATGCCTGCTTCAGGAAGTATAATTTGGAAATATGTTTTAGGAATTTGACTGTAAATGGGTAGGGAGAAAGTGTGTACAGATTATTTCTAATAAGGTCAAAAGTATTTATTAGAACAGTATTCATAATAATATCGTAGGAAATACTTGTCTAACAATGGAAAAGTGGCTAAATTGTACATCCACTATATGGATTTGTTTAAAGTGATGGTATATAAAGGGTTTATTTCCTTCAACTACAAAGAACGTAATCCCACAATACTAAGATTCCTTGGGAATCATTAGAAATATGGGTCGTATAATTCAGACTTAATGGACACAGCATCTCTGGGAATGAGTCTAGCAGTCTCACAAGTTGTCCAGGTGACTTTGGACACTGTCACTTGAGATGCAATGCTGTGAAGTGATTTAAAATGATAAGAGAACTGAGGGAAGGTATGTTTGTGGTTTTTTCTTTTTGTTTTATAAGGTTTATTTATTTGGTAATTGAACCATGTACAGTGATAGGGTGTCTTTCCTCCTAACTCGTGCTAGTAAAGCCCTCTTTGTTAATAGATCAGTGGTGGCACATTGCTGTGGCAGGTTATTTCTATCACTGAAAGCTCAGAAACATTTACCATTGCTGAAACTGCTTAAGGCATTTATCCTGAACCATCTCAGCAAAGAAATATGATTCTTAATGAAGGAAGAAGGGAGCAACTGGATTCTTAGTTTGACTGAGACACCAGTTTCCTTCAAACCTAGCTTTGGATATCCCACAGCCTATCAGGCTTCAGGTTATACTTTTAGCAATGACTCATTCACAACTATCAATTTAAGATTTATAATTTAAAAGTTGGGGATCGAGGAGATAACTCAGTGGAATAAGTGCTTGCCTATCAAGCACAAGGTCCTGAGTTTAATCCCTGGTACCACCAAAAAAAAAAAAAGTTGAATCCTATCTATTTTGGCAGTAGTTTTTTTTTTTTTTTTTTTTCTTGTTTCAGAACTTTTGTTCGTTTTTATTTATTTTTATGGCCGGCTCAGCCTGCCCTGAGGGCAGGGCTGGCGCAGCATGTGGTGCCAGGGATCGAACCGTGGTCCCTGCAGCCACCCAAGCTTTCCTAAGCAGGCGCTTTAGACCACTCAGCCATCCTGCTGGGCCCTGGCAGTAGTTTATTTTGACACTTAAGTTATTTAAGTTTAGGAACTGCTCACAACTGATTTTACATGTTACTTAAATATTATTGTTAGATGCTTTCACTTGGTCTTAACCATCCAGCAGAAAAGTATAACCATGAGGTATAAAAAGTAAAGCCATATTAATATGCTAAGCTGTAAAAGTCTTAAGTCAGAAACTCCTGACAGTTGTCACTACTGTTACAGACTATTGGACTATATTGGGTTATTTTGCTGAGTTGAAGTATCTACAATCTTTTTTTTTTTTAAACTGTTTATTTATGTTATGGCTGACTCAGCCTGCCCTGGGGTGGGGCTGGTCCAGCATGTGGTGCTGGGGATCAAGCCACGGTCCCTGTGGTTGCCTAAGCTTGCCTAAGCAGGTGCTTTAGACCACTAAGCCATCTCACCAGCCCACCTACAATCTTTAGACTGGTTTCAAGTATGGAAAGATCCTTTAAAGACTTCTTCAAATACAGTTTCTCTAACTGCAGTGGAACAACCATTTCTAAAAAAAAAATAAAATGAAAAAGAAGATATAATGGGAGCCATAAAGGTAGGAAACTGATCAAATATATGTAGGTGGGACTTGGCCCAGTGCCTAATGCAAACAAGCTACCTCACTCCTGAGATGAACATCCTGTCTGGTTAAGGTTAGCTATCAGTTGCTAGTGTCATGTGTTACTAACTTCACAAAAGTGCAAATAAAGGACAATTTTGTTGTGAAAAAGATGAAGGAAAAAAGTTGTATGTATGTGTGTCTGTGTGTGTGTGTATACACACACACACACACATGAGAAAGAGTTAGGATAGATATACAGCTGCTACTGCCATGTACTGTAGGAGTTAGCCAAAGTTTTGCATTGCTTTTCTCATGGAAAAATGACAGTATCTGTTTGCTTCATAGTTCTTTATAATTAGTATTGAAAAAGATTGATGGTTTTACACAGATCAGTAATCTGCATTGTACAACATTGTTCATTGCTATACTGCCATTTTTTGTGGTTATTATCAATAACATTTTGAATAAGTTATGAGCTGTTGTTCAGAGTGAATTAAATCATCACCAAAATGCAATATAAAATGATTTCATCTTATCTTGATTACTATTTTTTAAATTGTTTCTACCTGTAGTTCACTATGCATATTTTATTTTTAATATTCATAATAAGCAAATCTGATAGGCCCATAATTTAGGTTGCTTTCTATATATTAACTCATGTTTTTTGGAAAATGTATGTAGGAGGCTTCTTTATTATTGTTATTCATTTTTATGTCTTTCACAGGCCATATTAACCATAATGTGATGTTGTTTTGTCAAAGCTTTCCTTAAAATATTCATTTTTTTAAGCTTTTCTTTAAGTAGAAAGCTTAAAAGCCTTTCCTACAGTGAGAGAAAATAGGCTTACCTGTGAAATTTGAAAATAAATTATTTTTTTTTTTCTTTTTTTAAAATACAGTTGGTCAAGCCGGGCGTGGTGGCGCACGCCTGTAATCCCAGCACTCGGGAGGCTGAGACAGGAGGATCGGTGTTAGTTCGAGACCAGCCTGGGCTAGAAAAGTGAGCTCAGGACCAGCCTCAACTGCATAGCCAGACCCTGTCTCAAAAAGACAAAAAAGGGCCTGGCGGGATGGCTCAGTGGTCTAAAGCGCCTGCTTGGAAAAGCTTGGGCAGCTTCAGGGACCGCGGTTCAATCCCCGGCACCACATGCTGCGCCAGCCCTGCCCTTGGGGTGGGCTGAGCTGGCCATAAAAATGAGTGAATAAACAAACAAAGGTTCTGAAACACGAAAAATAAATAAATAAATAAATAAATAAATAAATAAATATTAAAAAATAATAATAAAATAAAATACAGTTGGTCGTTACAGGGTCTCACTATGCAGCTCAGATTCATAGGGATCTTCCTGTTCATTTGTTTGTTTGTTTGTTTATTTACTTATTTATTTATTTGCGGAACCAGGGATTGAACTCAGGCCCTTGAGCTTGCCAGGCAAGCACTTATTCTACTGAGCTATTTTCCCCAGCCCTGTTTTTTGTTTTTTAAATGGCAAATATATGACCAGCACTTCTAACAGTTGGGGGATATAATATCACACAAAGTTCTAGTATGTCATGGACATGGACAGTGTCCATGACATTTACTGATAGCCAGGTGTTATGTGTGAGACTGAGCTACTGCTAAGGAAATTAATGTTTTTTAAAAGAAAAAATAGAACAAAATTCCAAAACAAAGTAATAGGATGGTAACAATGGTTAATACTTTCCATATTGTTATTTTTGTTATTCAGTATATAAGATATTGGCATTTAATTATCTGAGCAATATTAGTACAAACCTTTTGTTTCATGAACTAAGAAAAGTTAATATAATTATCTTAAATATATATGTAATTTTTTCCCTTTTTTCTTTTCTCCATTTCTCCATCCTAGTTTTCACTTCCTTTTAAAGTTCCTTCTTATTGTATAATATCTGTTGTACACTTTTATCCTACTTACACTTTCAGCTTCTATCACTTGGGAGACAATATGATGTTGAGAGATGTGTGTCTGGATTATTGCACTTATGAATAAGATGTCAGTTGCATTCACTTATCTATAAAAGTCTCAAGTTTATCCTTCTTTATGACTGAGTAGTACTCCATTGTACAGAAAGACCTTTTTTCATCGTATAGAAAGACCTTTTTTTATCCTCTTTGGTTGAAAGGCATTTAATTGTTTCCAAGATCTGTTACAAATTGTGCTGCTATAAACATGAATGCACATTTATTGCTGTGATGTGATGTTTTTAATTCTTTTGGGAATACAACCAGCTGGGGCAAATAGGACCTCCAGTCCTATCCTAGGTTTCTTTGTTTGTTTTTTGGTGTGTGTGTGTGTGTGTGTGTGTGTGTGTGTGTGTGTGTACAGGGTCTTACTACTGAGGTTAAACCTGTAGTGATCCTCCTGTTTTCAGCATCCATAGTGCTGGAATTACAGGTGCATGCCACCGTGCCTGGACTCGGTTATTGGCTCAGCACACCCATGGGTGGGGCTGGTGCAGCATGTGTTACTGGAGATTGAACCCCTACCCTTGCACTTGCCTAAGCAGGAGCTTAGTCCAATGAGCCATCTTACCAGCCCTCAATGCTAGGTTTTGGGAGTCTCCATACTGATTTACACAGGGGTTGCACCATTCTACATGCACTGATGGTGGAGAAAGGTTTTTTTCCCTACAGCCCCTCCTGCAGTGGTTTTGGGTCGATTTTTTGATGGTAGTTATTCTTACTGGGATGAGATGGAATCTTAATGTTGTTTTCATTTGCCTCTCTAAAATGACCAGTGCTAAAAATAAATAAATAAATAAATAAATAAATAAATAAATAAATAAATAAAATAAAATAAAATAAAATAAAATAAAATAAAATAAAATGACCAGTGCTGTTGAACATTTTTTCATATATTTATTTGTCTTTGTATTTCTTCATCTGAGACATATATATTCATCTCAGATAGCATTTTTGGATTGGGTCTTTAAATTTGGGAGGTCTGATATTTTTGAGTTCTTTATATGTTTTCAGTAGTAATAGTTTGAGGAACAGCTAGAAAACATTTTTTTTCTACCTTGTGGGTTGTCTCTTCACTCTATTGGTGGTTTCTCCTGCTCTGCAAAACTTTTAATAAGATAAGATCCTAGTTGTTGGTCATGATAGTTCTGTGAAATTGAGGATTTATTCATAAAGTTTTTTGCCTACACCAATGTCTTGAGAAGTTTTAACTATTCTCCAGAGCATTTAATGTTTCTGTTTTAATTTTTAGGTCTTTAATACCTTTTGAATTTAGTACATAGTTACAGATATGGGTCCAGTTTTAACTTTGGCATATGTAGAGCGAATTTCTGCTGGACTGTTTATTAAAAAGGTTATCTTCTAATGAATGTATTTGGCACCTTTGTCAAAGATAAGGTTGCTGAGCATGTCTGGAATTATTTCTGCATCTTCTAATCTGTTTTATTTATTCTGAGGTCTGGAGTTTTATATATCAGTACCATGCTGTTCTTGTTACAGTAGTTTTACAGTATAATTTCAAGTCAGGGAGTATGATGCACCTCCTTTACTTTTGAGGCCCAGAATTGCCTTTGCTGTGCCTAGTTTCCTGAATCCAAATTAATTTCAGATCACTTTCTCTAATCCTCTGAGATATACTATTGTAATTTTTTTTTTTCCAGTACCAGGGATTGAACTCAGGACCCAGCACTTGCCAAGCAAGCGTTTATTCTATTGAGTTGTCTCCTTGACCCTGCTATTGCAATTTTGATCAGAATTATATTAAATCTATATAGTAGTTTTACAAGTGCGGCCATTTTCACTATATTGGTTCTTCCCACTCAAAAGCAATGGATATCTTTCATGTTTGATAACTTCTTCCATATCCCTTTTCAGAGTACTATTGTTTTTAATGTAGAGGTTGTTTATTTCCTTTGATTGATTCCTAAGTATATTTCATTTTTTGGATGCTATCTTGAAAAATGTTTCTCTAATTTCTCAGTGAGTTTGTTATTCATGTATAGGAAGGTTATTGACTTTTTAGTGTTGATTTTTCATACAGCTACACTACTGAATTTGTTAAATCTAGCTTCTTTTTTTTTTTGGAAGAGTCTACAGATTGTACTCTTACTGATCTGCCTGTTTGCCTGTTTACATCCTCCTAAGAGCTGAAATTACAGGCGCGTGCCACCACACCCAGTCTCAGTTGCCATCTCTGCATACCCCGAGGGTAGGGCTGGCACAGCAGACCTGGGGATTAAACCCCCAGTCCCTGTGCCTGCTTAAAGGCGCTTTAATTGCTGAGCTATTTGGCTAGGCCCTTAAATCTAGCAGATTTTTTTATGTTTTTTTTAAATTACTTTTAATAAGAAATAACAGTATGACAATTTTGAAACACGTTAGTAGCATTCACAATAATTGATACAATGCCTATTGTCCTCGTAGTAGTTATACAGAGCACAGAGTATAGACATGATAAATTTTCTAATTGCTATTGATGTAAAAAAATTTTTCTCTTTGAACTAAGAGGAAGTAGTTGTATGCATAGTTCAATGTTCCATAATTGTAGTGAGTTACTGGTATAACTGGCAATGTTGTAAGCTGTTGATTTAAGCCTTTTACACCTCAGCATACTAATTTAGCTTTACATTTGATGCCTTGTAGTTAAACTTTTCTGCTGGGTGGTTAAGGGCAAGTTAAAGCAAGATCTGTATAACAAAACATGTAACTTTAGTATCTTCCAAGGTCAGCCAAATCTCCTCAGGATTAACTTTGTTTCTTTTTTTTTTTTTTTTTTGTGGGACCAGGGTTCGAACTCACGACCTTGCACTCGCCCAGCAGGCACTTGTGCCTCGGAGCTATCTCCCCAGCCCCGTGCTATCTCCCCAGCCCCTCCTCAGGATTAACTTTGAAACTATGTACAGTGCTTTGTACAACTGTTGACCACATCAGCTGTCTGGATGAGTCACAGCCATTGCTTGACCAGTTTGCTCACTGTGAAAGCCTGAGAGAATGTTTTCTCTCTAGGTGATTCTCCTTAGGCACACTATACACCTTCAATCCCTTTCCTTTGTGGCCTCATAATTTCCTTGGACAGAAGATTTGGGAAACCACTGAGTTATAGGATGTTACAGCACAGGTTCTCTTATGTCCTGAGTCCTCACTGACCTTGAAGTGCTAGGGCCAAAATATTGGCAATCCTTGTAGCTCTTCTTTTACTCCAATTTTTGGTCTGTAAACTTATATTCTTAACTCTCCAGAAGAAAAGTTTAGTGATACTATTACTCTATAACAGGTATTTTAGCTTAACATCACTGTCTTCCTAATGTCAAAGATTTTAGACTTAGAATTGGTATTTTCCATCAATCATTGATATTCTGATACATCTCTATATAATGTGATAAAAAGCAGTTACACATTTTTACAGACATGTAGAAATATAAGGATGTACAAGATTGTAGCCTGTCAATTCCTGTGGCATTTTGTCCAGTCTCTTACTCTCACTTAATACCCTTTTTTGTTTTCTTATAAACCATCCATTTATTTGAGAGAGAGAGTATAGCAGTAACTAAAAGTACATTAGAAGCAGCACACAGCTAAAAGACCAGAATGACAGGCATTCCAAGCATAGTTTTACTGTTGCACATTGCTATCATCAGTGTGACAAACCTTTTGAAGTTTCTTAGGACCATTATCTAATTCATCCTGTGTATATAAGTGCACAGTTTTGCTCCTGCTATGTGTCCTCTCTTTTCTGCTTCTAGTCACTTCATTGTTTAACCCTTAAGTCTTTGATTTCCATTCAGCTGTGTTATGCCTTTCCATTTTTATTTCTTCTTTTGAGTTCTTACACTAGGAAGACTATACAATTTTTACATATGTAGGTCTGGTTGTAAATTGAGTTTTACAGCACTATGTTGAGTAAGACTGAAGACACTGGATATCCTTGTCTAGTTCCTGATTTTAGGAAGAAGACTTTGTTTTTGTCCATTTAGTATGATGTTTTGGCTATCACTTTCTCACAGATGGCTTTTATTAGATTGAGATAAAGACAATCTGTTCCAGTTTTCTCTAGGGTAAAAAATGGGTACTGGATTTTGTCAAATGCATTTTCTGCATCTGTTGAGATGATCATGTGGTTTTTGTTCTTCTCTGTATGAATATGGTACATTATTTGTTGATTTGTAGATATTGAACCATCCCTGTATTCCTGGGATGAATCCTACTTGATCAAGGTGTATAATCTTGATGATTTGCTACACTCTTTACCAGTATCTTATTGAGCTTTTCTGCATCTATGTTCATTCAAAAGATTGGCCCGTAATTTTCTTTCCTAGTTGAGTCCTCTAGTTTTGTTATCAGGATAATGCTTGCTTCCAGGAGTGAACTGAGAGTATTTCTTCCCTTTCAGTTTCATTAAAGAATTTGAAAAATAGCTCTTCTCTAAATTTCTTATAGAATTTAGCAGTGAATCCATCAGGGTCTGGGTTTTTCTTTGTTGGTAGGTTTTTAATTACACCTTCAATTTCATTGATGGATATTGGTTTGTTTAAGATATTTTATATTTTTTTGATTCAGCTGAAAGTAAAATTTATTGTTGTTCTTCTGGAATTGAGTTCTGGACCTTGCTCTTGTGAAGCAGGCACTGTGCCACTGAGCTGTACCCCTGGCCCTGATTTTGGTTTTGTTTCATTTCTTTTTTGTTACCTAGGATGAAATTCATGATCTTTGCTTGCCAGCAGGTGCTATACCTGTGCCTCTGAGCTATATCCCCATTCCTGTTTTTTTTTTTTTTAACCTTTGTTTGTTTATTCACTCATTTTTATGGCCGGCTCAGCCCACCCTGAGGGCAGGGCTGGCACAGCATGTGGTGCTGGGGATCAAACTGCGGTCCCTGAAGCTGCCCAAGCTTTTCCAAGTAGGCGCTTTAGACCACTGAGCCATCCCGCCGGGCCCCTTGGTTTTGTTTTTGTGACAGGGTTCCATTGTATAGTTCAGACTGCCTTAAATTTACTGTGCAGCCCAGCATGCCATCAGACTTATGGCATTCCTCTTGCTTAAGTCTCCCAAGAGCTGGGATTACATGTATGTGGTACCACACCTGGTTAGAAAGGAAATCAATCTTAATGCTAAAAAAAAAAAAAATCTTAATCATATTTTCCTAAAAATAGGTACTTTTGCTATAAGGTTAGTTATTATTTGTAGGTGGCTCTTGCAGAATTTTCTTTGCAAAATGACACATCTTTGTTTACCTTTTGTAATGTGAGGTATATCAGATTTTTTAGTTTAGAGCACAACTATTTTAAAGAGAAGTTCAATAAACATTCACATGAACAGTAGTTATATCTTCGGCTGCTATCCTGAAAACTTCCATTTTCGAAACATATGTTATTTCCATATATTTTTGTAATTAGTAAGTATTTCTTTGAAATTTCTTAGTATTTCACAAGTATTTAGAAGCAGAAAAGCTATACATAATTAGCAATATATTAAGTGAATACTCCTTTTTCATTCAATTCGTGAAAAATGCAGACATAATTTCCTACCTTCAACTGACTTCTAAAATGATATATTTTTGGCATTATTTTAAAAATTAAAAAAATAGGGCCCAGCGGGATGGCTTAGTGGTCTAAAGCGCCTGATTTGGAAAGCTTGGGCGGCTTCAGGGACCGCGGTTCGATCCCCAGCACCGCATGCTGCGCCAGCCCTGTCCTCGGGGTGGGCTGAGCCGGCCATAAAAATGAGTGAATGGACAGACAAAGGTTCTGAAACAAGAAAATAAATAAATAAATAAAAATTAAAAAAATAAAATGATAGTTTTGTGTTCTTAATATTATTTGGTTTTGTTAACATATGAAAAAGTGGCATTAAAATATAAACAATAGTAATATGGCTAACCTTTTTTGTTTTTTTTTGTTTTTTTTAAATTTTTTATTTTATTTATTTATGTTTTTCTTGTTTCATAACTTTTATTTGCTTATTCACTCATTTTTATGGCTGGCTCAGCCCGCGCCCCGACGGCAGGGCTGGCACAGCATGTGGTGCCGGGGATCGAACCGCGGTCCCTGAAGCCGCCCAAGCTTTCCCAAGCAGGTGCTTTAGACCACTGAGCCATCCCGCTGGG